>JAGFMK010000224.1:0-49113 GCA_021030975.1 Lichenothelia convexa
CTCTCCGCCAGTCCCCTCACCCCCTCCTCCTCCTCCTTCCTCCTTACACTCAACAACAATCCGCTTACTCTTGAGATCAATACTCGGATTATCCTGCGCCCACCGCTCGCGGATCTTCGATTCCAGATCGCTGTAGCTAGCGTTGGTGGGGAGGCGGATGAAGACGGTGTTGTCGTGCGGGAAGCGGACTTTGATTTTGAGCTGTTGCGGTGGTTGCGGGGAGGAGGTCGGCTGTGGGTGTGGTGCGGTGGTGTTGCCGTTGCTGCCGTTGCCGGCGGCGGAGGAGTGGGAGTTGGATGTTTGTGCTGCGGGTTGGCGGAGCATGTCTGCTGCGGGCGGGTCTCGGGTGTTGAGCGGGTAGTTGGGTGAGAGGGTCGAGAGGGAGGATTTGCCTCTGTTATGGTTGGGGTATGTCGGATGGGCGGCGGCCGTCCGGCCCATGGACGACTGCTGAGAAGCATATCCGGCGTCGCTTGCTGAAGATTGCTGGCTGACTGCGGAGAGGCGGTAGTCTACCGATGCCGCGTCCGGATCGATCTCGAAGTCGTTTTCACGTGGTTCGAAGAACTCCTTCGCCAGACGGCTGGTCTTGATATGTGGAGGGAGTCGCATCAATGCTTTGATATATTTGTCCAGCTCTCCGCATCTTTCACGCGTGATGCCGTCCGTCACCCAGGTCACTGGCCCCGGCATCAACGGTATGGTTCGTGTTGATTTTATGACTTTATCCTCTTCATCCCTGCCTATCTCTGCTTCTCCAGCTTCGTAAGGATGCTTTTGTAGCATATTGACTTGTAGATCGTAGAAATCCTTGTAGAACCGGGATAGCTCCCAGTGCTTGCCATCTTCCATGACTGCTTCCACAATGAACCAAAAGTTATCGTCGGCGAAGCAGTATCGAGGTACTGTCGCACGGACAGGTGCGAGGAGGTGCGATGTCGAGACGTGTGATAGAGGGGCTTGATAGGCGCTGTTTCCGCGTTGAGAGCGTGCGTCAGCCTGCAGAAGAGTGTCAGTAAAGAATGAAAATACTATAAGCGCAGAGAAATCCTTACATATCCATTAGAATGGTAGCCATTCGTCTGCTGGCTGGCATTGCCCATACTTAATCGCTCCATGCCCTGGTGTATCGAGGACGCATTTCCCAAGTCCAATTTACCCAGTGGTATACTGCTATTCTTGTACTCCGCCGCCATCTTCTTCCACTCCTCCACCTTCGGCACTCCAGCTCTTTGCACAGCTTCCTGCGGGTTTGGCACGGCTCGATTCGTAGCCATATCTCTTATCTCAATGAACGAAACCGGTATCAATCCAGGTCCACCTAATCTCGTGATTGGTTTTGCAACAAACCATTCCGGATTCGATTGTGCGATTACGATGATAGCTTCACCTGCCTTTGCGTCCAGCTCGTCCGGCCTCTCTGCTTTGAAGTCGTATTGTACTACACCATACACCATCGCACCCGAGCCCTTGCCCATGTTCTTTGAAAGTCGCATTGGTCTGAGGTTGTTGTCTAGACTTGGCCTTTCCACGCTCCTCTCTGCATAGCCTGAATCATGACCTCCCGTTGCATGGCTTGCCGCCGAGATCTGTGAGCTTCCACTGAGTCTCGCTGTCTTCCCTACTGTTTCAAAGTACTTCACAGGCACTAGTCCTCTTGAGCCTTGGAGCGGGTTGCAGGCCTCGTACCATTCTGGGTCGTCTTCGTGTGCGATTACGTGGAGGAAGTCGCCTTGGGTAAAGCTGAGGTATCTGCCGCTTCGCTCTTGCGGTTCGTAGTCATATAGCGCTTTGATAACCTAAGGATGGTGCAATGTCACGTCAGTTCTATTATTACTTTGGAGAAGTAGGATGCGAAACGGACTCGAGCTCGGTTCGCAATTGGCGCTCACCTTCTTTGGCGCAAGTATAGCAGTTGGGTCTTTCTGAGGAATTGAGATTGGATGCGGTCTTGCATCACTCTTGTCGCTGGTTCTTGATCTGCGAAACTGCAACCGAGCACTCAGCATTGCCCTCGATGGCGGCTTCCCGGTCTTCCCAGAACTTACCTTCACCATCCTGTCTAGCCTCCACTGCGGAATATGTGAAACCTGTGCAGCCAGAGTCGTGGACGAGAACGGCACGTGCAGAGATGAGATTGATGGCCTGGGTTTCTTTGTTCCCTTGACGGCAATTCCTTTCTTTGTCGAGGCTGCTGCTTCTATCCAAATGTCCGGGTGCGGAGTTGGGCTTGCTGCAAGGGATTCCGGTGCCACGGCCCTCAACCCAAAGAAGCCAACCGAAGAATAATTATCGCGCAACGCGGCACGAACTTGATCGTGCGGGAATGCCTTGGGGTGGCCCAATTGCGACGGCGGAGAGATTGGCGCAGAGGAATGAGGGCTAGGAGGGGTGTCTGGTCAAAGGGCAGCCTTGTGAGTCGCTGTCGTCCGGACTTCTTTCAAGGGTCAACCCTTCGACGGCGTTCGCGCTCAAAGAATCCAATCGTGGAAAACCAATCGAAGAGTTCGATCAGTAGCCTTCTTCGAAGACGGCAATGACATGCGAAAACTGTTGACGCTTACGCCTTTGCTCAACAATTGTGCGACGATGTTACAGGTTATCTTGGGAGGTTAAATGTACAGTCGAACATGGGCGGGTTCTCACGAGACGAAGAGAGAGGCCGCCGAGAAGAAGCGTCAGCTGCCAGGGACTGGAATGACGATGCCTGCTGCAGTAGCGGTAGCGTTAGAAAAAACGTCCTGCAGGTACCTCTTGCTATTGCTACTAGTATCTACAACTGTTATTGCCGCCGTTGTATGACTGGTTGAGCATAATTTGATGCCCTAGGATTGGAGCGCTTACCGGGGCAATGATAATGGCTCAAAGTTCATAACGGGTGAACACATGGGATGACATGCAACTGCAGGCACTTCGCTTGCAAAACCAGCAAGGCTTTAGTGTTCATTTCGAGATGGATCATAGTTCAATATAGCGGACCATCCCAACTTACAGGCTTCTGGGACTAGGGGTGGAGACTAATAGCTATCCAACCATGCAAAAATTAACCTTGGAACTCGGGCGCCTGCAGCCCTTGCTCGCCGGAGTGTGGCCCGGGTTGTATATTCGGCCTATTAGCCCTTCCAGAAGAGAGGAGATGCCGTCACAAGCAGAGAAGAGAGAAAGTCTGCGAATTATAGCCGCCGATACAGCTAATAACTTCGCCGCGAGAACATCGCTGGAACGCACCGACTATCAGAGACCGGAGCGATAGCTCCAATGCCCAACAGCCGTACACTCAGACAAAGCATGAATATGTGGAAAGTTCACTAAACAATTCTCAAAACAAAGAGAATAGTGTACTTAGCCGTTGTTGCCATGTTCGTGACCACGTTAGATCATTCGAACTGAGTGTAGGCCAGAAGTCTTTATCCAGTTGACCAAGCCTCCCAAACTCGACACGTTCCCAGATTCGAGAAGCCCCAAGCAGGAAGGGTTTGCCGATTCCCACCGTTTGTAACGGTTGAGAGTGGAGTGCACTAACAAACCGTTCGTGCGAAGCCAAGAGTCGAAGTCAGACAGGCGGCACATGCATGCACACGCATGCGGCCAGACGTTGGATGTAGTCGATCGGTACCAAGGCCTCGGGCAAAGGCCCTAATGAGCTTGTTGTCCGAGCCTCGTCTAAGGAGGCCGGAGTGGGACCAGGGAGAAGGATGCCGGTTCACGCTGTCCCGCGTTTTGGCATGATATGGATAGTGGGATGTTGAGTCAAATCCGGTCTTTCCGAACTGGGCACTGGCTCAGGGAGAGTCTTCTGTGGAGCGCTTGCTGAACAGGATAGATAGACGGCGGTAGTGGACTAAGAAATATGAGAGCAGTCGGATGCGATCGAGGACGATCAACTAAGCACCGCCGAATCCGACTTAAGGAGAGCTGCGGCGTCTCAATGTGTCGCAGGTAAAATGGTATCAGATTTGGCCTTTGATATCTACTCTTCGGAATGCCGTTGCTTTGGCGACGTCAAACATATTACCGGCCTTGCTGGTAGCCATTCGCACGGTGTTGTCTTTCTGCTCTAAAAGATCTTGCGCATTATGGTCAATGAGGAACTGCGCGCAGTCCTGATCTGATTCAAACCCCAAGTCCTCCGTCAAAAACCTCACGTTCACATCAGGCTTGTACCTGCACAGTAAAGTTAGCGTGCATTGGATAGTAATGTCAAAGACAAGAACTTACACTTTGCAAATGTTAGCTAGAGCAGCGAGCCGCTCACGAACAACAAACATATCCATCAAGTAGCCTCCCATGTTAGGAGTATCGAGATAAAGGCGGAAGAACTTATGATAGTTGCCCAAAGCAAGTGCCGATCGAACCTCTAAAGCATGTTTCACTGCAGGTTGCTGTTTATCAGTGGAGGTTAGATCTGCCAAAACGTCGCTCATGTCGGTACGGTTCTGGGTGTGTAGCAAGTAGAGAATGCGATAAGCCAGGAACTCGGCTGGATGGCCTCCAAGCTTTTGAGAATAGAGCGCCCTCAGCTGCGTCTGACATTGATTATACTCACCCAAGTCCCCCTTCTCTAATGCGATGCGGGCATGAATCTCATATACATTCACTGTGAATTCATTTTTGATATGTTGAACAGTGAGATCCTGGCGAAGTGATTTGAACTGATCGCAGATGTACGCATAGTTGTTTTCGGCTTTCCACTTAGATTTTAGGAGGTCCAGAGTCTTTTCAAGGACGGGCAAAGGACGCACGGTTTCGGGTTTGGGGGCGGAAGTGAGGCGGAAATAATTCTTTTCTAGATTTGGGCACGTCCCAATGACAGGTCCGTGGCTTGCTTCCGGCGTCGACGAAGCGTCTCGACTCGAATAGTAGGGAAGGGGAGTGTTGAAGCCAGACTTGGCTGCTTCGAATCGTTGCTTCCTCTTTTCAAGGTTGCCGTTAAACTTACTGATATCCTTTCCAGAGATGTCGTCCTTCATTTTCCGCTGCTTCTTATCACGTTGGCCTTGTCCTTGGCTGGGGTATTTGATGCGATCTTCAAACACGTTGCGAGTATTGTTCTTACGCCACGGAGGCAGGACTTCACTCTCGACTCCGGCAACTGCAAGGTCAGGGGATTTGCGCTTTTTTGAAATCGCACCATTGGTTGCGACCGGGACGTCCTGAATGGGAGTCGCAACTACGGCATTCTTCGCTTGATCCCTCTCGCTCAAAATCATCTGTTGTGGTAGCGGTAGAGCCTCCCAATCGATTATGTGTAATGTATTACTTTCCGCAGCTTCAGTGATGACTTTTTTCAGCATGGCCTCCATCTCTTCTCGGTATATGCCTGCTATTGCGTTTTCGGGGACGAACGATCTTTGAACATATTCCCGCACTGGCGGAGGCCAGTCCACTTTCTTCGAAGGCGGCTTAGCGGTCGGTTGCGGCGGTTCGACGTTTGCAGGTCGTCCAAGCGTTCGCCTCGCAGCGACTGTTGTGAACGCAGGACCTGATGTTTCATGGATGTAGTGTGAACCAACAAGCAAATCATCATTATATAGCGTGACGCGGGAGATAGACTTACCATTCATCATCCGGTCAGGGAAGTTCGGTGAGTGGAAGTGAGGGATTTGGTAAAATTGAGGAGGTAATAGATTTCTATCTTGCTGACAAGAGCTGATGAGTCTTGAGAAAGTTTTTAAAGTGAATCAGAAGTTAAGCGCAAAGCAGAGCAATTTGGTTGGAGTGTACTTGGAGATGTGAAGTGAACAAAGGAAGTTCGCTGCCACCAGAGGTTGGGCCTCTCAAGGTCACATTCCGATATGCTTACTAAGCAAGCCTGCGGTACGGCGAAGTACAAAGCCTAACTGCGTAATATTAAGACCCAAGTACTGAACAACCGCACCCTGCCATAACAAAAGGAAACTTTACCTCTTTCGACGAGCAGCTGTTCAACTACGTTCAGCTATGAGATGAGCCTCGCTCCTACCACTGGATGTTCCTTCACCAAATTGAACTCACCACAGCACTACGACCTTTGCTGCTACCCGATGAGACTCTGTTATTTGTCCAAAATGCCGTCGGCTTGTACGATGGGTACGACATTCTGGAAACGCTACCCGATCTTCGACTGCTACTAACACAAGATCCGTTGTAGCAAGGTCAAACTCTCTGAGTACCAAAATGGCCAGGCGTACTTGACCTCCTATCGAGCCTGCTACATCGACAACGTAGACCCTAGACGATACGCGGTTGCCATCGATTTGAAGGATGTTGAGCGATATGAGTTCTATGTACCAAGCATGTACAGACGTTAGGGAGCTACAAACTAATGTCTCCTTGTAGGCAGGATTCCTCAAATCGTCGCCGAAAATTTCGTTCTTCCCCAAACCCTCCAAACGGACATCCTACGTAGGCGCAGGAGGGACACCCAATGTAGTATCAGGACTACCGTCGCGGACCCGCGTCAACAGTTCCTTACGGTCTTCTTCGTCGGCACCCTCATCGCCTTTGCCCAATAATGCTACTTGGATTTGCCCAATATGCTCCCTTCCAAACCCGGTACCCTCGAACTTCGATCCGACCAATGCGAATGTACATAGTCCCCTTCCTCCATGTCTCGCTTGTGGAATCAAACCTCCTCTCATCGTCGTCGCGAAAGCGGCCATTAGTGGTATGACATATAGGCAGGCCGGACAGGGCAACGGAATAAGAGATTGGAATCAAGACACCTATTCGTCTCAGATTCTGACAGACGAATTGGGCGTTGTTAGACCCGGTCGACCACCAGCGACTGGAGATGGCTTCACTTGTCCCCGATGTACTTTTCAGAATTTCCCCTCTCTGCTCGCTTGCGAGATGTGTGGGGCATCTTTAATCTCATTTCCTTCGATGGATGGCCATGCTACATTTGCTTCTCAGACTATCAGCAGATCGGAATCGCCGGCACCATCCTTCAGAGGCGGCTACCCCGGCGATGATCAATCTGACTGCATAAGATTCTCGTTTCGTGCTGGCGGCGAAAAGATTTTCTATGAGCGTCTAAAGGGTGCCATGGTACAAAGGAAGTGGTTGTTGCAAAGTGCTCCTCCAGTTCCAAAGCCGACCTCGACTACCTCCGGTCCTGGTGCTGGTCAAGACTCGGTGCGGCTTGATCCACGAACTGGTCAGCCCCAAGAGCGGCACCAGGCCATTGGCATTGCCGGACTTGAACGGCGTGGCATGGACCTAAGGAAGAACAACGAGGTTGTTATAGGCAATGCTTTTGAAGATCTTGAAGCACTTATGACGTCTGCAAAAGAGGTTATCGCACTCGCAGAATCATTCTCTTCACGCGCAAATCTAGGCTCGGACAACAACACTTCGGAAACCAACGCCCTACTTTCAGAGTCCGCCTCCGCCTTGGGCTTAATGACGACAAAAGATATGCTCGGATCGAGCAGCAACAACGAGGCCACATACATCTCCGAACTTTCGAGGACTATAGCTGAGTATCTGACGGATGATGTCAAAGGTATCCTTAGGAAAGAAGGCGGAATCATGAGCTTAGTGGATCTTTGGGCAGTCTTCAACAGAGCTAGAGGAGGAGTGGAGCTGGTGAGTCCAATGGACTTCGAGAAGGCAGCCCAAATGTGGGACAAATTGAAGCTACCAGTCCGATTGCGGAGATTCAAAAGCGGACTCCTGGTGGTCCAAGGGCGCGATAGGACGGACGAAAAGACCATTGCTAGCATTCTAGCCTGGTTGAGTGAATTGCATTCCCTGAGGCCGGCCTTGGACGTGACTTGGGATTGGCGGCTTTTCGGACGAGGGGTGACCGTGCAAGAGACAGCTGAGAGGTTTGGATGGAGCGTGGGCGTTGCAAGCGAGGAGTTGGAGATGGCGGAGGATAGGGGTGTTTTGTGTCGTGAGCAAGGGCTGGAGGGGATACGCTTCTGGGAAAATTGGTTCGAGCGAGAACTTGAGCCTCAGCATGATAGCGTAACTTTACGACTTGAAAGCGTTCGTGTGTAAGCGGGCGGTAGCAGACAATGCTCCATATACCTGATAAATTCTGCAACAGAACGTTGATGTTGTGCTCTCACTCATGAATGCGTTTCCTCTTCAGGCTTAGCCCGGCAACCATCTGCCGGGCCACATGTTTTGCGCTGACAAGCCGACAACCACAAGAGCCACTCAGGCGGTTTATGTTCAGTGTCGTTGGGTTTCATGCCCGGCCGTTAGCGACGTATGCCAAACGTGTCTTCCAGACTGCAACTTTGAGGAGGATGCATCCATCAGCCCAGGAGGTGTTGAGTCGGGCACCGCCAGACGCAGCCAATGTGTCCATCAACACGCCAAGGGATCCTAATACGCTCTCGAATTACAACAACTTCCTGACGAAGCACATCACGGCCAACTTTCGAATTGATTTCGACAAAAGGCGACTGCATGGCAATGTTCTGCTGCAACTGAGATCGATAACAGACAGGGAGACGGACACTGTGGTCTTGGATACAAGGTCAGTCGTTGCTTTCAAACGCCTGATATGCCAGATTCTGTGAGAATGAATGTTTGATGTTATGTAAGGTGGAAGAATGGTGCTATATGTAATGATCATGTATCTCTGCGAACAGCTGTCCGAGGCGTTTGCACGATAAAGATCGGAGAAGCCTGCTTAGTGATGCATCCGCAGTTTCAGTGGTAATATTGCAACATTCCTTCTCGTATGTGACTTCCTCTGGAAATAACAGCCGGAATGGTATCTTAGTATCTTCTAGAGAAACCTTTATTCGGAACAACAATCTATGCATCGAGGGTCATTAGGGTCGTTGAGTAGTTGTTGAAAAGAACGCGGACTGACGAACATTGCAGTTACCTGGACGTCAAAGAGGTCAAAGCCAGTGGGAAAGCTGTCAAGTGGAATGTAGCCTCAAGACTTGAACCCTTCGGTAGCCCTCTCTCCATTAACCTGGGGCAAAAGATACAAAGACACCAGGATGTTGAAGTCGACGTAAGCTTTGCTCGACCGTGGTCCCTACCGTAGCTGCACATGCTAAGACAATCTGACATAGATTTCAGTGTCGACTACAGATAACTGCACAGCATTGCAATGGTTGACGCCCGCTCAAACTTCGAATCGAAAGCATCCATACATGTGTAGGCTACGCTGGCTCTCCAGACTCACGCTCTCGCGCTAACGTCCGCCCAAGTTTCACAATGCCAGGCCATTCATGCAAGGTCTTTGTTTCCATGCCAGGATACTCCCGACGTGAAATCAACAGTCGACTTCAACATACGCTCCTCGCTCCCTGTTCTGGCCAGTGGTCTACCGACAGGCGCGAGAGACTACGAATCGGAAACCGACGGAGCATCGGGCACCCTGCTCTACACTTTCAAGCAACCTAATCCAATACCAAGTTACCTGTTCGCCGTCGCCAGCGGTGACCTCGCGAGTGCATCTATTGGTCCACGCAGCACGGTGTGGACCGGTCCAGAGGAGCTCCAGGCTTGTAAATGGGAACTTGAAGATGACACAGAAAGCTTCATTCAAGCGGCGGAGAAGGTCGTATATCCTTATGCATGGACCACCTACAACGTCTTAGTACTTCCGCCGAGTTTTCCGTATGGTGGCATGGAGAACCCAATCTTCACCTTTGCCACGCCAACTATTATTAGCGGAGATCGCCAGAATGTTGACGTTATCGCACATGAGCTGGCTCATAGCTGGAGCGGCAACCTAGTAAGCAATGCTTCCTGGGAGCACTTCTGGCTGAATGAAGGCTGGACTGTATATCTTGAGCGGCGAATAATAGCAGCTGTACATGGCGAAGCATACAGGGACTTCTCCGCCATCATTGGCTGGAAAGCACTTCAAGACTCTATAGAGAGACATGGCGAAGACCATGAATTCACACAGCTGGTGGTCGATCTGAAAGGGAAAGATCCGGATGATGCGTTTTCGAGTGTACCTTATGAGAAGGGCTTCAACTTTCTTTACCACCTCGAAAGGCTAATAGGGAAGGACAAATGGGACAAGTTCATCCCGCATGTACGCTTTCTGCTGCAGCTGAGGTCTTGCACAGCTGACGAGGTCCGCAGTACTTTACGAAGTTCAAAGGCAAATCTCTAGACTCTTACGACTTCAAAGCAACGCTAATCGACTTCTTTTCATCTGATGCCACCGCCTCGAAACAGCTTCAGGACCTGGACTGGGATAGATGGTTCTACCAGCCCGGCTATCCCCCGAAGCCTGACTTTGACACCTCCATGGTCGATGTATGCTACCACTTGGCGGAGAAATGGAAATCCTTAGCGAACGGCAAGAGCTCCTTCACACCAAGACAAGACGATATCAAAGGCTGGTCATCCAATCAGTCTGTCGTTTTCCTGGAAGCTCTCCAAAATTTTACATTGCCACTCCGTCCGGAGGACGTTGAAACTCTAGGGTCAACATACGACTATGCTTCCTCGCGAAACGTAGAGCTGCTTTCTCGGTATTATGTAATCGGACTAAAAGCCAAGGACGAAAAGGTTCGCGAGCCTACTGCGGAGTTGCTGGGAAATGTAGGACGAATGAAGTTTGTGAGACCACTTTTCAGGGCTCTGAACGAGGTCGATCGAGAGTTGGCAGTCAAGACGTTTGAAAAGAACAAGGACTTCTACCATCCGATCTGTAGAGGGATGGTCGAGAAGGACTTTTTCGGCGATACCCGTAAGGGGAAGTAATAAAGCGATCCCAGCTGATGCGCGATCACCTCCATCGGAATTGTAAATTCACCTGTTTTGCCAGGCATGTACCACCCGGAGTCTAGAGGAGCCCGCCAAGTGCGTGAAAATGCAGGGTCAGGTCGCGAATCGGGCTTCACGTGCACACACCATCTATGGCAAAAAGCAATCTCATACCCTAAAATACTGAAGTGTTCAAGGCCTAGGAAGCCGTTATCTAAAAGCCTTACCCCTTTGAAAGTGGTAATTGTGACTCTCACGCAAGATTGCTTTCACTTGTAGCAGGTACGACCAAGTGTTTGCAGCAAACCGAAATGCTGTGCACTTCCGCAGGTAATAAAAACAACAGAAAGCGATGTGCAGCAGTCCGTGCGCTTAGAGACGACGCTTCCTTCATGGATGTTAACTGACGTGACGTAGTGTTTGTGCTAGTCAGTCCTGTCGAATGTGGTAGCGAACCTGGCAAGCAACAAGCAGCGACTTCCGGCAAGCGAGGGACGAAAGACAATATTTCTTTGATAAACATGCGCATGTCTCACTTTCTTCTCTCGGCTAGACAATATCAACAATGCCGGTTGCCGAGACAGTATATCTTCAAAAGGTCGTTCCTCTTCTACACACCCATTCTTTCTCGCATCCATCAAACACATTCGTTCCAAGAGCAGCATTCAATCACTATCTCTTAAAACATTCAGTGTTTCAGACTTCCCGCATTAGACTTGCTATACTCCACTCGCTTTCTCATTCTCTACAGTGAGACAACCGGACATCATGGATATGCAAAGCTTGGCCTCTGTCATCGCCCCCAAGGTGAGTCAAGGTTTCATGCTCTACCTGGAACCTCATCATTGCTAACTCTTGAAAACAGTCCAGCGTCCCCCCGGAACCGACGAGCCCCTCCACCGACGCTCCTCGTCAAGAGCCCACCGTCTCAAACACTTCTTTCATCCGTCCCAGTGTCCCTCCGCAGCCGACAAGCCCTTCTGGCGACCCTCCTCGTCAAGAGGCCGCCGCATCAAACGCTTCTTCAACGAATCCCAATTTTGCCCCGCTCTCTGACATCACCAATCAACCTCCTCGGAGTCGGCTCTGGGGTCAGTCAGACCTAACCGTGCCACTCGGCCTCTCCATAGCGTCGGCGCCGCGAACGAACTCCGAGGCCCCAACGCTATGGGAGGGCAACAACAGCGAACCCGCCGTCTTCGGCTCGGTAGCAGCCCGCTCCAGCGGGGACCTTCCACACGCTCGACGTCGATCAGAGTTCCCAGCCAACGAGGCGTACCCCGTGGATGTTAGCGGCTCTAGCAATGACCCCTCGCGGCTGCAATCCTTCGAGACCGCGGTACAGGGCCCTGATGCAATCGCTCAAGCCCCGCGGAAGTCATTCGACGAAGGGGTTCATGAATCTGAAGCGATCGGCCAACCCCCCCGCAATCAGTCCATAGGGTCCGACAAGCTCTTTCACCCTGGCAACCGCCGCCGCTCGATGGAGCCGGGGTACAAGAAGCCCAGACAGGTCCCGACACCCATCCCAGTTGTTGAGACCTTTCCACCGTCACTCAATCCCGTCTCGGAACGCAGAAAGAGGAATGCATTGGTGGCATGGAAATCGCAGCGTCATCCCAGGGATGACACGCCGCCGCCGCCTAGGAAGCGGGATGCCGTCAAGGCAAGACTGATGAAGTGGGTATCTCCTGTGGTAGAGAAGTATAAGGACATTAAGTATCGGTGGGAGACGTTCTACGTGAGTCTTACCCGGGTTTGGCTTTGGATGAGATGTGGGCGTGCGAGCTGACTTATGGTACATAGACGCTGTTGCACGACCCCGAGTGGAGGCGGATGCAGATGGAAATGAACAGCTTGCCGCATGGGCCGTGAGGTCGGCTGGTGAGCTTTCCAGTAGGTGTCTCGGTGTATGTCGACTCTGTCATGCTGGCGTTTGGCGTGTGGTGAGCACGATATATGGCTGCTTTTGGTTCTCTGCTGGCTCGGTGTTTTGCTGCGTTCTTTGAGCGGGCGTTAGTTCTGTCGCTGGGGTTCTTTTAGCTTGGCTCATGCTTTTGATTGATAGCGTTATTATGCGCGTTTGCCGTACTTTGCTTTGCATAGATGTCATCTGTGTACTATGCTCGTTGCCACTGTTATACAACGTCGGGTCTACCATTCTATTTCCCCTGGTGCCGGGGTGAACTTGAAAATAAGCGGCAGGCGTAGCGAGGGAACGGGTTGAATCCTAGTAGAGAGAGGGAACATGGTTACTCCCAGTAGAGATGGGGAACGGGGTTACTCCCCAGAGTGTTCACTCTCGTTCAAACCGGGCTTGCTACTGGGTCGGGCCTACTATACCGCTTCGTTGAAGTTGTTACAAGCGTATGGTGATTACGTGCCATTCAGATGTCTTTTACTTTAGACAGAGCTATATCTACTTGATATACAGATTTTTATTTCCCTTTCAACGGTGAAAGTTCCCATTCGTACAGTTTCAGCATCGCCACCAACCTGCCCGATACACAAACCACCACACAACATCGATCTAATTGCCTAAGAGTACTGCGGTTTATAGTTCTCCGGCACACCCAGCGTCTTCTTCACATCCCCTCCCTCCAACCAAGTCATACACGCCTCATTCAGATCCTTAAACCCCTGATTATCCAGCGTCGGCAGCCCCTGCAGAATCTCATGTCCCAGCGTCGCCTGCGCCGCGCCCAACCACTGGTACCCCACCGGATACTTCCCAATATTCTTCTTCAAACTCTCCGGCACCGTCACCCCATCCACCGGAATCACCTTATCCTTCTCATAGAACAGCTTGACGTATTGGGTTTTCCAGACGGGCTTGCCGGAGGATTGGGAGGTGGGCGCTTTGAAGGCGAAGAAGGTGAACTGCGAGTCGCACTCGACGTCGACTTGCACGCCGTCGATGGTGAAGCGCTGCGTGATGGTGGCTTTCATTTTGCCGATAGCGCGGGAGGTGGAGGGGTTGAGGTCGACGAGGGTCCCGTTTTCGCGGTGCATGATGAAGTCGCCCTTTGAGCGGCCCTTTTTGGAGACGGCGATGAAGTCGTCGATGCTTAGGCCGCCGCTCCATGCTGGAATGAAGAAGTTGAGTTAGCTGGAGTCGGGTCTATAGAGGTAGGTGAGGGATGATGGTGTGCAACTTACTTGTCCAGACGAAAGCGTCCTTCTCGGCGAAGATGTCGCGGTAGTTGTTCCACTCTGAGTGGTCCCGGTAGACGGGCCAGCCTTTGCAAAGCTCTGACACGCAGTAACGGTCTAGTATCTCTTCGGATGAGCCATTGATGTGGCTATAGACCTTGGATTGGACCTCGTTGGGGGTGATGTTGTAGAAGTCAGGCATGGCTGGTGATGAAAACTATGTCGAGAATATGGTAATGGGATTGGTAAGCCGTGTAAGTGGTTAAGCTGTGACTTAAGAGAGATTGGATGCAGTAACAATTCCTATGAGGAACAATGTGTACAATATATACGAAGGTGGGGGTACTTGACGCTCGAAATTTCATTCCGCGTTTGCCCCTCTTCACCCCACAGTGTCCCACTGCCGAGCTGCAATCCGATGTCGGGAGCGGAAGAGTTCAACTCCCCACGATCCGCGTTCTCTCCGTCAAAGCGCCGTCCAACATCCGGGCAGATTTTCTTTCACGTTCATTCACAGTGTATGATGTAGTGGTCAGACTAGCGCAATAAGTAGCTGGCTCTTCTGAAGCTGCAATTTACGTAGTAGCCCACTAATTAGCGAAGGCATATGGAGCTTGAAAGATAAGGATGAAACCACACTGTAAATTCGAGAAATGCAAAAATGTTGATCAAAACGTATCACACTTCCCCATACTTGACCAATGCAAAAGAATAACTGATCTAGCCAGGAGTCTGCTTTGTTGTTAGTGTCAGTTTTCATGGCGGAATTTAATATCATACGCACCGAACCTGGAGTCTCCTGATTTGGTGGAATAAATTCATCGTAGTCAGGCGCCTTAACCATTGGGCCACTAGACCATTTTAGCTCAGTTTCCAGCTAAGCATCGTTAAATTCTCAATCTAGAAGGACAAGTGGCCTGTTTCTTCCGCTCCCAAAAGGTTGGAGTTATGAATTCAGGAACGATTTTGTACATGACGGATGAGATAAATGCCTTACTTTGGCGGTAGGCATAGTAGGCAATCGCTAATTTAGAATCATCAGACTTGGTAGTCGTAGCGTGGTGGTCAAACTATCCTTCAATCCACAGCTTCTCGACCTATCGTTACGTTCGTCAAGCGTAACACATATCATAGACATTGAAATGTTTATCACTCGTTCCGGATCAGATCCGCATGGTAAGAAGTGCCTCAGATCTTCATGCGACCACGTCGCCCGTCCTAGCCTTGAAGCATCACAGTATGCGTATAATTACCGCGCGCCAAAAATCTCATATCCCCCTCAACAGTCTCACAATCCGGCGTTCCCACATCAATCCCCCATCTCATCTGGACATAGCCGCGTCCCTGGCCAGTCTCCGCATCCTCGGTGCTAGATGCATCATCGCTCTCCTTCCCCCTTACTACCCACCAACCGAGTCCAAACCGCTGGTCCCAGATCTGTGTATCGTTGACGGACTGTACATTTTCCTCTCTCAAACGCTTCACAAGACCGCTGCCCGCCAAAAGGGACATTTGCGCTGCGATCGAGCTTGGCGCCTGCGGTAGGATGGGTTTGAGTGGTGTCGTGAAGCAAGCAATGACGGTGCAGCAAAGCACGATACCCAACAAGATGAGGAGGGCTATCGTTGGAGATGCCTGTTGCTTGATACGTTGCTCTTCGCAGCTAAGTGTGCCTGAAACGTGGGTGGTTTGGAAGCCAGGTGGCGTGCCTTTTGGCAGTATGAAAGGCCAATTGGAGCCAGTCAGGGGTCCAAGATCGGGAACGAGATCTGGCCTCGGGTGCCCTGGTGGCTGCACGTAGCTTCTTATCAAATTCACTTGTTGCGCACCAAACGCCGAAAACATCGTTTCCGCCGCAGTTTTGAGCTGTCCGGGATCGACGAGGCCGGTGAGGTTGCCGACACGATATTGTTGATAGTTTGCCAGGGCATCCCACACGCTGGAAATGCCGGGGGAAAGGGAAGTTCCTTTTAGTATAGCGGAAGGGAGCATCGAAAGTGGTGTTGTATGATTATATTCGGAGGTTCGGAAGAGCGTCGCTTCGACCGTGTTAGTAATCCAAATTTCGTTGTGATCCATGCATTTCTGTAAGCACTACTGGCAACATCTTCTGTGCAATGAAGAATCCTTGTCCAATCTTTCTCACGCAGAAACCAAAGTTGGAAAGGCCAAAAATACACTTATGTGCGCCAATCACGGCATTATGAACGACAAAGGGGCCATTTACTTACTGTCGTCGTAAGCTCTTATGGTCCATGGAATTGTAGTATCCACCTCGCTTACATCCGGAGGTACGCTCCGGGAGAAGATAGTGTCAACTTCGACCTTCGCGAATGTGCGGTTGCAGTATAGCCCGGAAATGGTAGGCAACGAGACGTTGAACATCTCTGCCGTTGCTCTGACTGGGTGGTCGGAAATAGACGTAAGGTTGATGATACGGCCCGTAACACTGGAGAAATCGGTAAGGAGTACCGTTACTAGAGACGGTATCCATGTTATGTTTTGTTGTTGTCCATACGCAACGACCTGGTGCTGAATTTCTCCCTGGTACCATGACGTCGTGTTCGAGCCGTTGAAATTAACGGTGTATGAGTTGAAGGCGGTTGTATCGGTTGTAGTGCCATTAGTAGTAAGAAGTTTACAAAACTCCGTTGCACAGCCAAATTGGAACCAAAAAGTATCATTTGGTGGGTTTAACGGCATCATGTTACTTAGATGAGGCGCCGAGCCGATCCATACAGAGAGGTAAAAATTCTCTGGATCAAGGGGGTAGCATTGGACATTGGTGGCGACTGCAGGTATACGCACTAGAATCCTTGAAGTCAGCTTTATAGACATTTGTACCGCACATAAGGAGCCGTGTTCGAGTACACGGACAACAGACTTGACATTGTTGATCCTGATAGGAAGCTCTTGGCCCTCCGTGATTGTAGGAGTGTGACTCACACTTTATGTCTCCGCTGGCGATGGGCTCGGTGCCGTTCTGGATTTTAACGCTCGTCAGATTGCTGAAGGCCAGGTTATCAATAGCTCCAGTTCTCGCCGGAAAGTTCATTTCCGGTACTTGTATCCAACTCAGATATGCGGCAGCCGCGTCGCCAATATCGTATTGGATGTCACCCATGCTGTAAAGGCTTTCAAAACCATCAACCAAGCTCGTATCCAGCTCGACGGCTACTGCATAGTGCTCTAGCACGGAAACAGGTGTATAAAGACCCGCTGTGACGGTCTTGACTGCAGGAAATAGTAGAGTGACCAGGGACGCCGCAAAAGCAGCCCAGCCAAGAGCACCGAGGGCCCCCTTGATAAATGTTGAGAGCATTGAGTGGCTGGTGAGTTTATTGATCATCGACCAGCGGCCCGAGGACCGGTTTTGGCGTAACAGGTAGTATGGTGCAAGAGCCTGAAGTGTGCCATCAATGGCCTGGATGCTGTAGCCGAGCAGGACAAGGATTATAGTAGGCACATAGGACCATGCCGCCGAAGTAACTGGTAAGTTCGAGCGGAAGCCGTCCGATTTCTTGAAAATAATGAAGAGGGCCAGTAGAGCTATTATGACGCAGGCTACACTCACAAGAAGCGCAACCCTCGATAATGGATGGAGTACAACGGGTCGATACCCTCCTGTGGTAACCTTGTTGCTTTTAGGCGGCTGCAGCTCCTGGAAGAATCAGCTTCAGTTCTCTATTAGTGGGGACATACATGCCTTCCTTCTGACTTCGGGCTCTTCACGGATTTCTATTATCGGAAGGAAGCAGTGTGACCGAGCGAACCTATATCGGAATATGTCTGGCGGCCCTCGGTGGTTTCCGTCTGCAACTCCGAGCCCACTGTAGCTCCGAAAGCGTCCCTCAGATATCCCGGATGTTGCCTCAATCACAGCAATAGGGGCGAGAGCACCAGGATCTTCGACAAGGACAGTATTTGGTCGTAGAACGGTTGCCGTCACGACCGCTACCAATGCTAGGATCGCTAGAATAAACTGCATTCCACGGAGTGAATTCTGGTTTACGAGCAGCTTTGGCAAGTTGTGGGTGATAGATCCTTCAAGTGGCATCTTAGTGGCTTTTCTGGCAAAAGAATTGGCAATTTGGACGAAAAGTTGATTGAAGTATAAGGATAAATCACTAGCCAGCTTTTGAGAGTCATCCAGATATGACTCCAGTACAGATGTATCATTACGAGTTAGGCGATAGAAGAGAGGGTCCACCAGCCGCGATCCCAACTGCCAGGCATAGGCTTGCCATGGCGATGAGGTCGGGTCGGAAAACAGATTCCAGCCTTGGGCAAGGTTGGTGTCGAACGTGGCATACGCAAGCACAGCTTCAGCTTCCTTCGGGTTCTCCACATCAAAGTGAATAACCGTTGTCGGAGTTCCGGGTCTACGGATACCGCATACTCTTCGTACATTTGGAGCTTGTTGATCTTAGCGATAGTGACATTGACCTCGAGCCTGGCAGGGGTCATATAGAACATGGGTCGACATAGGAGCGCTACCACTCGGACTTGGGCTGGGTAAGTCGAATTCCCGGTAGTGGACGCCTCTGTGGATGCTTGAGCCACGGTTGCCAAGATGCGCATATCCACGGGATCATCAGAACATAAGGTGACGTTCAGCCATGCTTGACCGAAGAAAGTGCTGTCAGTGACGTTCGGACGCCAAGCGAGCAAATTGTGCTGAACAGACGGTAGGGAACAGTTTGCCAGTCTTAGGTCTTCGTCACTTGCGACGAAATCATATCCGTACAAATGATAGTCGGAAACCTCGAAATCGATGAAATGCCGCTTGGGTGATATCCTTACGGGATCACACCTGAGTATTCCATGGAAAGCTTGAACCTCTGCGGACATTGTGAAGTTCTTTTCGGGTGCAGCTTCACCTGTGGATGTCGTCCCGGTTGTTGGCGCATCAAAAGACTCGAATGCGTAGAGGCTACTTGTCCAGAGGGGAACATAGCCATCGGGCTGGCTCATACTCGTAAGCGCAATAAACGGTTTCTGGCCTGAGCCATCCATTGGTAGAGCCATAGATTGATTAGAGAAGTCAAAGGTAGAAGTTTTGATGAGTGTTGTGTTGCTTGTCGAGGAATACGAAATGTCAACATAGATGAGAGCATTCGCGAAGGGCACCAATGCACCTACGAGGAAGCCACCCAGTAAGCCAAGTAGAACAGGCCAGTGACGTAGGCGCGCCGATTTCCAAGCTGAAATAAAGTCCAGACTATCGATATAGTTCAGGGTGACGGACTCTGATGGCTTCGCCCACTTGTCGGTCATTGCTGCCCAGGGCATAATCTTCCTGACATCCCTGACGAGCAACTTCCACGCAAACCCTAAGAGAATCACGCCGACAGTGGGCATATAGCGAGCAGTATTGATCTGGCCATTGTTTTTAATAAGAAACCCTTGTCGTTGTCGGACGACAGCGTCCAGAATTTCCAGAGCTGCAATGAACAAGCAGCATAGTGAAGCCAACGAGAAAGCCGGAATCTTGCGCAGCATGACCGGGATCCACTCCGCCGGAGCGGTAAGCTGTTGCTTCTCCAGGTACGAAGAGCCCTCGCTCGTAGATCTAGTATGAGTGACCGTTGCATTGTTCTTCGAAGAGCCGAGACTGATACGCTGGCCTGGTGCTTCTTCGGACCGTTCTGTCGTAAATTCCGGCACATGGTACACAGTACCTATATCATCTTCTTGTGCGACCGCTTGATAGTCCTCTGTAGACTCACAATGGCGGTCGTCTTGGTGGATACGCTCGGGTAAGCTTTCTGCGCAGAGCAAGGCTTCCGCCACAAGATAGCCGGGAAATTCTTCGAGGCTCTGGTGTCGGGTGATCTCATCCAATTCCGGAGAGTCTGTTACCGTAAGATGTTGGCTGCGATAAGTTATTGTCATTGACGACTCACGACCTATAGATGAGACGTCATCTGCTTCATCGGTAGCGTTGACCCGCGCATAGCCTGAAGATATCTCCATCTTGACCTCTAAAGCTACCTGAGACTGGTTCTAGGTCGCTCGTTCCACATCGCCCTTATGAAGCTTGCATGGTAAGCTAAGATATGAGTTTGATGCCAGCCCTGGGAGCAGGCCTTCAGCACGGCCCAAAGGCCTGACACCCCGCTTCTCCCGCATAGCAGGTGGGGCTGCGTTAAGATGGAAGAATCCATGTCCAGGGAAACCAATGGGCGGTGGTGGTGCACCTGGTAGTGCAGATGTGGTCCACGTGCCCGGAGGTGTTGAATGTCAACCTAGGTACCAGACAAGGTGTCATAAGTGTCGTGACACTCTTTTACTTGAACCCTCGCTAAATCTAGGGCAATGCTTGGCCACAATTCAAACACTTAAACAAGTTCTACAAAGCGCTTTTTGTATATAATATCTTTTTACATTATACTAATAGCATTATACTATATTGAAATACTATTAGCAATCAAACTCACGCTGAAACTAGGATATTATTGATGGTGGAAGCATTGATAGTGGTTTGTGTGTCGCGCGGGCCGGTTGTGTCACGGTACTTATGACACCTTGCATGGTACCTTCGCCGCAGCAGCTGCCACAATCTCTGGAGGTTGCAGCCTCGCAGCCTTGCAGCCTTAGGTGCAGAAACGGCTATTTTTAGCTCACCGGCAAGGCTTTGCCTGCCATACACTACCATCTCTTTACTGGTAGAGGACCATTCTGCAGCATTCCAGATACCGCGACGGATTGTCTTGATGAGTATGGCGACATAAGTAATTCTACCCTTTGGGTAAACAAGACTCATCCCAGATGTTCAAAGGTAGCAAGATCCAGCGATCAGCCAGGAAGTTGCTCCCTTTAACCGCACCCCCGCCAGAAACTTCGGGCACTGTAGGTTGTATCCATTCAGGGCGCTCGCTAAGGCGGCGTGGGCGGTCATTAAATTTTGCGAATCTGTTGTGAGTAAGGGTCACAGTACTTGTGACAAGGCAGGCTTCGCATAGATCCGGGCTTTGCAAAGACTACAGTGGTACTGTAGGTGTTGTGCTCGGTCACGCTGGGTACGATTGGGATTGAGGGGTTGGGAGGCAAAGATACGTAGGCTAAAGCATCAAACATGTACGCGCAGTGGGGAGAGGACCGTGTCGCGCTCGCAATGAATGTCAGCAGGTTGCGGAGTCAGACAAAAGACTACTATAAACAGACGGCTACATTTCATCGTATCTCTCGTATCTCTCCCTGACATCAAAAATGCAGCACAAAGACACACGCCGAGGCTACTCAATAAAACCACAACATCCCCCTTTTGTCATGAAACACAAGTGGAGAAGCACTGATCAGCTCGAACCCTCCCCTTGAAACTAACGTTGCCAACACGATCCGTACTTGCGTAAGTCGGGCAAAGTGACACATTACAAAAATCCTATTCCCTCGCTACACTGGAGCCGTTCACCACTCTGGCGAGCGTCTAGTGCATCACCACAGCAACCTGTGAAGATCGTCAGCAACAGCACAATATAATGTCATGAATAGTGTCCTTACATGGTCATCCATATACTTATCAATATTCCCTAAGAAGCATGCGGCGAGAATGCTGATGCCACCAAACGCGATCGAGGTCAAGTAGACATACTTGTAACTCGCGGCGAAGGCCAGCTGGCCCGCGTACACGACCATCTCGTACGCGGTCTCGTTTCCAGCAATGCCGGGGATCAGCTTGAGTTCTTCCAGCAAGCTGGCGCCCGTCAGGCCAATGGCTTCCTTAATGTAAGTCGCGTTGGTGATGCCAAGTTTCAGCTGCATCGTGCCGCCGATGTAGTAGATGGCATTAGGGACGAATTTCTGGATGAAGACATTGTAGTAGACGGTGTACCCTACCGCCCCACCGATAACACGGATAGAGAGGGTAAGTGCAGCGACGGTGGCGATAAGATCGTCGGGGCAGATGATAGTTGTAATGATTGAGGCGGGCACGACGATGCCGCCAATGCCAAGACCCGCAAGGATGAGCAAGCCCCAAAGCGTGTTAAGATTGTCGACCCGGGCGACTGCCAAGGAGCCGCATCCAGCGGTCATGAGGATTGAAGAAACAATCATAAGTTCCTTGTTGTGCCCGCGGAAGACTGAGAGGAGCCACAACACAATGCAGGCGCCAGCCAGAATGGAGAAGCCAATTGGAATCCCGCGAACACCGACACCGGCCGGGTCGTGACCGTAGACATTAAAGGCCTGCGTCGGCCAAAACATGATGACAGAGAAGAAGTTGGCGCCAGATATGAACGTAATAACGAGCGTGAGGGCCATGATGCGAGGCTCCTTCTTAAGTCGGGACGGGAACATGGGGAACTTGGCAAACTTGATTTCCCACAGTGGGAATGCAAAGAAGAGGAGGACGGCGCCAATGAGTAGGGGCACCAGCGTGTGAACGGAAGTCCAGGCGTATTGGTAACCACCCCACTGGAGGCCGGCGAGAAACAGAATCATGCCGGCGATGCTGAGGAAGCCACCCACGAAGTCAATCTCTCCAATAATCTCTTTCCTGGTCAGACCACGCGAATTCGGTCGAGGTGGAGGGAAGTAGAAGAAAAGAGTGCCGAAGAAGCCGACGGCAGCCCATGCGCCGCAAAGCGCACCCAGGTACCTCCAGCCAGCATGCGCGGCGATTAATTGACCCCAGAGGACGGAGGGGCAGAATGGAATGATCGTGAAGACAAGCACCGCCACGTACTTTCCACGCTTGCGCGTTGGGGCCAGCTCAGAAGTCACAGCGAGAGAGGTGAGTTCGCAGACACCAGCACCGATGCCGGCAATGGTCATTCCGCCTGTGACAGCCGTTAGCACATGGATGGTTTCTCGACTCGGGCATAAGGCTAGCTTACCTATAAAAACGTTCATCGTCTTTGCGGTGCTGGCGACACACATAGCAACGATGAGGCAGAGGGATCCGAAAAGAGCAATGTATCGCCGGCCGAAGAGATCCGAAAGTGATCCGACGAAAGGGCAGACCGCTGCAAGAGCCAGCAGATACGCCAGGACAAACCAAATCCACCTGTCAACACCACCAATGTCGGAGTAGATATACGGTGGAACACCCCCAAATAGGTAGACAGGTATTTGGGAGCCAGTCCAGAGGAAAGCCATGGCGACCAAACTCAAGATCCTCTTGAAGGTCATCTGTCGAGGTATGTCAGTCCCATCCATCTTTCTCGGCGCCGTTCGCAATCAATCAACATACGGGAGGCTCGTGCTCATGGTCTTCATCGTCGCCATATGTTCGCAGACCATCCTTTTCATAATACTCTGCGTTTCCAGGTACTCGCTCGTTGGTGTGAACCTGCTCAACATGGGTCCCCACCTCCTTGTCGACGTTCTTCGAGGACGACGAGTCGGAGGAGTGGCGATGCGCCATCACGGGCGGTATTGACATCACAGTAGGCAAAGGTGAGAAGCGCGACAGAGAGTTGCTCTGAGAAGGAATGTCAAACCGTCAGGAGGCGAGCAGGCTAGATGTACCCATCACTCACCCCACACTTTGCGACCCTTCAACGAACTACCCGAAGTCTATCGAGAGCGACGATCCCTCGGCTGCGGCTTTGTTCCTGGTAAGCGTGGACCGAGGTGTGGGGTACCACATGGACGGCTACCCCATAATATCATAACGTGCGCCATGGTACTAGTAGACTCAGATGGGTTTTCGCCGCCGTTCTGGAAGAGTGCGTTGCCACCAAAAGGATTAAAGTATCGGGTGTTGTCAGAACCTAAACAACGCCTCCTGAGACCTCGCCTTTTTGGCTGTAAGATCCTTAATGAATATGCTAAGTTATGCCTTAATAAGGAATGATTCAGCGTAGTGCTACCTACTCATTGACGTACCCCACATGTTTCGTTATTCACACTCTCTGGGGTTGCAACCTTACGTCTCGCAACCTTTACCCCACAGGTACCTAGCGGTGGCACGCTAGGTGGCCATGCAGTCTTCTCGCAGACACATCTAGCTTAACCTTGCTGATACCTCAGGCCTCGGCCTCCGACCTTCTAACCTTTCGTCCATCTAGATTCGACGTGCGATTCATGGTTCGAGGATTGCTCTCCAAGAAACGCTGTAGGTAACTGATGTGCAGGCCTTCATGCATGTCCGCTTCGGGAACGGGACTGTGTCTGACTTCACTGAAAATCAGAAGACGATCGAACCTGACAACAGACAGCAGGGTAGGACATCATTAATAACTGGATACATTTGAGCTCGGGCGTCCAACATGATACTTGTTGCAGCCTCTTGCGGCCACCCGTATCACCGCAATAGTACGAACCTTTATGCTGCCATGGCCTTGGATAGATGTACCAATGACTCTGCCTGCCTTCTATCTGCAATTTATCACGAGGCAACCCTCAATTCCTTCATCGCGTAGCTCGCGGGTGTCCCACGACTTATGATGCTCTTGCCTAAGCAACCGACTAGATAGATAGGTTTGGGCCCAACAAGCCTAATATACTTGTAGTAACTATATACACGAATTTGGCTAGACGTGGGACATCATCGTCCTAATACCCCTGCGCGGCGATGGCCGCGTCATAAACGGTACAGATATAATCGACATTCAGCAACGGTACGGTGTTCTCGCCGTTACCGCCATTCGTTCCAAGAACCCCTAGCTCATTACCACCATTGGTACCAAGCCTCGGCCAGCCCGGTCCAGCGCTCGGGTTCTTGGCAAAGTTCGCCCAAGTGGTCTGGATGAACTGGCTGAGCTTAATCTCCTGATCTGTCACAGCGCCGTACACGTTATTGCCGGGGTAAGTGCCGAACACTTCAGGGGTCTCGCTCGAGTGGTACACCCCAGCTTCTGGAAAGGTTGCGGTGTTGGGGAAACTAGCATTATAGTAATACCTCCAGACATTGTAGCCATTCGCAGCGGCGAAGTTGGAAAGCGACGAGGTGGTGCAGGTGAAGATGAGATCGGTGATCACCTGGCTGGCGAAATAGTACGGTTGATTCTGGAGGCCCCCGTAGGCGGCAAGAACGGCTTGCTGTAGGACGGTGTTATTGGGAAAAGTATAGGCGAGGAACTGATTGACAGTGAAATTTTGCGCTTCGAGGTCGAAAAGGTATGCAAAGACTCTGCCCTCCTGCGAATTGGTGCCCATGAAGATTGGCACATTGGCGAACTCGTGCGAAAGAATGTTTGGTCGAACATCGGTCGTGGAGGTTACACCATCATTGGCTGGAGCGAAGTCGAGCGAGTTCGTCTCAATGTAAGACTGAATACCCGTCGCCGGGACTTGGCGGAGACAATCTATAGGTGAAACAGCAGTCAAGCAATTAAAGTGCTGTACGACTTGTTGGTAGTTTGCGGTGGCGCTCCCAGTGAAGCTAGATGCTTGAGACTCCATAATCGCGGCACGGAATGGTAGCGGCGTTGGCGGATTTGCCAGGAGCTGCTTGACCGAATCTCCTCCAGCAGACTCGCCAAAGATGGTAACTTTGGTTGGATCGCCACCGAATCTGGCGATGTTGGCCTGTACCCACTGCAAAGCAAGACGCTGATCGAGGAAGCCGACATTCTGTTGCCCGACAGGGACTTGCGGAGAGTTGGAGAAACCAAAGACTGCACTAGGATTAGATTTGGGGAGTCAAGTCTCTCGGATGGACCTACTGTTTGTGCGGTAATTGGTGCTCACAACCACCACGTCCTGGTTAGCTGCAAAGGAAGAGCCATTGTACTGAGCTACGGAAGCAGTCCCGAACTGCAGATCACCACCGTATATCCAGAACAATACTGGTTTCTGGCTCGTCGACGATGCATCCATGGGTGCGTAGACATTAAGGTAAAGGCAGTCTTCACTCTCGACGGGGGCAGGCCCTAAGGGGTTGTTGAATATTCTCTCGGTTTCTGCTTGAACATTCTGCGGATCTGATCTGGTTAGCTGAATGTTCCAAAGAGCACATTGAGGTGCGTACAATTGAATTGCTGGATGCAAGCCGGCTTGAATGCATTTGCCAGTAGAGGCTTCGACCACGATGCAGGATATGAGGGCGGAGAAAACCGCTGTGGAGGCGAAGCTGCGAAAGGAATTCCCACATAGTTGTAAACCGTCGCAGTGGACGTCGACGATGGGACTGCTACGACTGTTCCGACCACCACTCCATTGTTAATGGTTACGGTTGGGTTTGGAACTTTCTTTACAGCACAATCGACGCTGGTGAAGAGAGCGACGCTAGTAAGGAATAGAGAAATCAGCTTGAGCTGCATTTTGATAGCAAAGGCGTATGGTAACAGCCCCAAACCCAACGAACAGGCTGTTAACGGAAGGAGTCCATTAACAGGGAGCGAAGCATGGTTGCAGATTCAGAGAAAGAAGTGGATTGAAGAATAAAAGCTTTACAGGATAATGACGCCTCTTTCGGTGGACGAAAGATTAGGTGTGGCGAACTTCGTGGTTCTTGCACGATGCACAAGGGAAGTCCTGACGATGCAGACATCATGAACATCCCATTACCCGGGCTGTGCCTGTTCTGTTGGTGAAGCTTGCAAGTCTAGCTTGTGCATCTTCAAATCCAGGCGCCCGGTTCATCATGCTAACGGAAGGCTTGCGGGGCCCCGTGGAGCCGTCATGTCGAGTTGAGCTCGATACCTACTTCTAGGTACCCTCAAGATATTTTCGCGGAGAACCGAGGACCGAGGTGATCTGCTAGTTTACGATAATGCGACGATCACTATTGTGCAAGATGAGGATGGCCGAATCTTCTGCGTTGTCCTCCTTGTCTTAATATGCGATGCACAAATAGCGTCTGAACTCTGAAGTACGCAGTTACTAAGGCTAGGATTTGACAAGAAGGATGGACATCCACCATCACCCATCCTGATCAACAGTAATTGAGCTACATTTCAGGATCAGCAGCACGACACCGTAACTGACGCTGGCATGCTACGGTTGGCGAGCTAGCAATCGAAGAGCTGCGTTGTCGTGCGTGACTCTCAATAATAGGATGCTGATGTGAGTACCTAGATCCGAGTGCAAGGTAGTCAAGGGTACCCGATTCTGTACCATGGGGCTGGGCTCTTCACCCACGGCGCAACGGGCCGGTGCCGTGTCGCGTTGAAGACGCGTTCGCTTCAACATCAAATACTTATCAAGACATACAGTGTCTTAGTTGTAAGCGGAGCACTACCCTTTCAGCATCGTCGAATCGAGAGCTTCGGCTTATGATAGAAGCTAATGCTACGACCACAGCGAACGAGAGTTACACCAGACGCACCAATATACTGCGTTCAGCCTGCGGGTACCGCTCCGCGCGCAAATCTGGTTCAGGAAAGAAAAGCGCGGAAGTCAGGCAATACGTCTGGAAATGATGGCGAAGAGCGCATCTCGATGACAAGCAAGGTGCGAGCGCAACGCGATCCGAAAGAGTCGGCCGAGGAAGCAACAAGTAGCAGGTTCCAGAGACCCCAAGATCTGCGAAATACGCGCGGGAGGCGAGCACGCCCGGTGCTGAAGAAGACAATAGAGACAGAGGAGCAGGCAAGAGCATTGGAGAACTTGAGGCAGAGGAGGGACGAGGCGCTGGGCAAACTGAGCAAGAGCACAGACGTGGAGGTAGTACCTTCGACAGCACAAGCGGAGGATGAGTCCGGAGCGGAGAATAACCAGGAGGACGAGGAGGAGGAAGAGGAGGTAATTACGATCAGAAGAGTTACACCTCCCGCTCCGAAAATCAGCAAAAGCGTCGGGAGACGGGCTTCAGCGTCTCTGGAGACATCACCAGAGTCAGCAATGAGAGTGCGGAAGACGCCTGCGATCGATAGTTCTGTCCTCGCACTCGCAAACTTCAAGCGGCGGCCAAGACAGCCCAGTATCCTGCGCATGGTACAAGAACGAGGAAATATTCTGGCTGAATCACCTTCGAGTGAGAACGTTAGCGATGGATTGGATGACGACCTGGGGCCAGATGACGAGTCAACCCCTCTGCATGTGTTGAAATCGACGGAGCAAGATGCGGGAAGCGGACTCGACGTTGAGGCAACCTCACCGCAGCAAGAAGAGCAACGAACCTCCAGTTCACGGAAACGAAAATTTGTTGAGGATGATGAGAGCGAGGTGCAGGTTCCGCGGTCTTCGCCGCCAGTACCAACGGCGGGCGATGAGCAACATAATAGAGATGTATCTTTGGAGAGTGATGCGAGTTTTGGTGACCCTGATCTGCCGGGAGATATTACCGTGGACGCCACGCAAGGGGAGGAGCAGGGTCAACAGCCACAGCAAGTGCGGCTAGAGCAGGATATTATTCATAGCGGGACCATGGCCTCTCCACGAAGTAGCAGTCCCTCTCTTCCCTCACAACCTAATAAGCCTCGTCCACCTCAATCACAAAATCGAAGCAAAACGACTAAGCAAACTGCGAAACCTACAGCACCGAAACGAACGACTCGCACACGGAGAAGAAAACGCAAAACTTCTGACAACGAAGCCACAACAGACGATGGCCTCTCTTTATCAGAAGACGCTGAAGCCCTACAGAACACAAGTAAACCGGGCAACAAGACGCATAAAAGCCGTGAAGATGCGCATCCAGAGTTATCTACCGCTCACCTGCAAACTCTTCTCCCGCAACGCCGACGGCGAACACGGAGACAGCAGAACGACGCTTTCGACATCCCAAGCTCTTCCGAGCGTGGAGATAGCGTGATCAACGTTGATTCAGAAGACGACGAGTTACAGCATCCTGTTTCCCGTGCTCGACGGCGCACAGCCACTGCGGCGAAGAACAAGAAGAAAACAAAAGCTACGCCCCTGAAGCGGAGCAGAGGAAAGCAGCCGCCGAAGTCGGTGAAAGCACCAATACTATCAGCAACGAAAGGCCACACACGCACAGCAAAAACATACACGGACCGCCGCGCCTCCTCAGACAAAGAGAACCGTGAAGAGGACAGCCAAGCCGACGAGGACGCCGACGCCGACGCGGCAAAAGATGCAAGGGAAGAAGTGGAGGAGGGTGACGAAGATGAGGATACCACGCTCGTGGAGACCTCGGCAGAGCTGAGGAAAGTGGTTGATAAGTTCAAGGAGGTGGATGAATGGGAGATGGAGTTTGAGAGCGTGCAGGTTGAGGGCGGGAGGAGCAGTAGCCCACGATGGCGATGACATGATGGTCATTAAGCCAATGCCTCTAATGGCCTGCGAGGTTCTGGTACGCTTTAACAGTCACTTTGTGGATTTTGCTGGTTGAACTGGAAGGCATTAGGGGGTTTGGGTAGGCAAGAGCAATGTATCCGAGTGGCTTGCAGAAAGGCGGTGAATTTCTACTTTCTGATGATGAGACGACATGTTGAGATTGTACGCTCGGTTGAATAGATTAGCAATTGCCGCAGTGTTCGTGCTTACCTTCTGATCCAACTTGTCTGATACACGAGGATCCTTCGTGACGAGACTCCAGAGCTGCTGTATCCTCTCCACCTCTATACTTTGGGCTGATCGCTTGCGCTTTTGGAACAGAAAGGTGTAAACCGTCAGACTAGGCCTGATCTCAACGTGGAGCTGGGCCAATGGCAGCGCTATAACCGTAAATGCACCAAGTGTAATAATGCAAAGGCATCATGCTCAAACGCCATCAACATCCGTCACCTCTGCCAATCCGGTACTCGGCGTCGTCGGCTTACTCTTCTCCCCCTTCGAGAACGCAATATTCTCCCTCAGCGCCACATACTCGCTATCCGCATACCCCAGCACATCATGAATCTCCGTACTCCTCAATCCCCTTATCCTCCGGATCTCACTCGCTGAATAATTCACCAACGCCCGGCCAACTTCGGTCGGTGCCGGATCCGACTTCTCATAAGTGGGTGCGCCATGTGACGTGCGTTTCACGACCACAAGACGGACGCACTCCTGTTGCGCGAACTGACCTTCGACGTCGACGACGCCGACGGGGAGAAGACCTGCTTTGCCTGCTAGGGCGCGATGGGCACCGTGGTCGATGTAGACGGTTCCGTGCGGTGTTAGGCCGTGGAGGAGCCAGAAGTAGCGGTCGCGGATGGGGTGAGGCTCAGGAAGGAAGCACGTGTGCAGCGGTGGATGGAGTAGCCCGTCGAGTTGGATGGAGGATGCGCTACGCGACGGGAGCTTTGAAGCTATGGGTGTAGGACGAGGTTCTAGTATGCCGTCGTTATTTCGTTCTTTCACATTAGGGGCTGGATGGTCGGCGTTGCCTGATCTGGGAGCGTCTTTGGGTGTAGGCGATGCTCTGGCAGCTTTCTGGGCCTCTGCATAGGCCAAGATGGCAGAGATGTTGCCGGGCTTGGAAGAGCGAGTTATGACTGTTGTTACACCTGCGGATGTTGCAAGACGCGCAGCAACTATCTTCGTGGACATGCCGCCAGTGCCTAACGCAGAGCCTGCGCTCGAAACGTCTGCTTGGAGCTCTGTGATGTCTTCAACAACATCGATTGCCCGCGCGTCTGGGTACGTCCGAGGATTCTTGTCGTATAGACAATCGACGTCTGTCATCAGAAACAAATAGTCCGCCTGGACCATCCCAGCCGTGATCGCAGACAGCGTATCATTGTCCCCAAACTTGATTTCCGAAACAGCAAGTGTATCGTTTTCATTTACTATTGGAATAACTCCCATGTTCAGCAACTCCATGAACGTGTTCTGCGCATTGAGATACTGCGTCCGGTCCGCAATGTCATTCCTCGTCAACAAGATCTGTGCCACTGGCTGCCGCAAATGTGCAAAGAGCTGATCCCACAGACTCATCAGCCGGCATTGTCCTATCGCTGCCAGGGCCTGGGCTTTGGGAAGATGCTTTGGGCGCTTTTCGACGTTCATTCGACGAAGCCCCACTCCAATTGCGCCGGAGGAGACGATGACCACGCGGTGGCCATCTTTGTTGAGTTTTACGGCGGTCTCGACAATGAGGGAGAGGATGGAGAGGAGGGGCTCATGGGTCTTTTCGTCTACAATGGAGGAGGTACCTGGGGATGCGTTAGTATAGGTCACTTCGCTGGGCAGTTTCGTGTATGTACAGATAGAAGTTTACCGAGCTTGATGACGATTGTGAGATGCTTCTTCATGATGGCGATGACTAAAAGTACTTCGGGCTATCCTGTTGTTGCTAATTGCAAACGGAGAGAGACTCTGATCAATCAAGTGAGCATGCGTTCAGACATTAAGGCCCCGGATGCATGTTTAGATAAGTTTTCATATGTTGATATTCGGAAAATCTACCCCCATCCGCGCCCTACAGTGCTAGCGGCGAACGGCTTCCACCCCAAACACGAAAAACACAGAATTATCAAGGAGGCACCCGCAAGCAGTCCCCGGCCACCTGCACCACCTGATGATATATCGAACTATTTCTACGGTAAATCATCCTTATTGTTATCCTACATAGATTTTAGGTATTTTGCAATTGTCGCAGCCTTCAGGCGTGGTGTTGCGGCAGGTCAACCTTTGAGCGGGGGTCTCTGAGCCCTCATGTTTTTGTGTTTTGCGTGTTTGGGGGTGGAAGCCGTTCGCCGCTAGCACTCGTGGCACTGTACGCCCTGCACATCACCATCTGCCGGCCGAGGCGCCCTCACCTTCATCAGGCCAGATTATTTAGCTCTTGTTATAACATAACGGGAATTAATAGAAACGTTGAATAGTATAATATTAGGTCCGTCTCAATATCTCTACCTTATTGTTACGTATTCTAGCTGTATCTACTATATATAGATGTAAACACGTGCCTACTTTAAATGTTAAGCACTCTATATAACGAACGACACCTCCGGATTGGCCACTTTATTTTATTGAGTTGCTAGTGTATCGCATACTACTAGGTAAGGTAGGTAGAGGCTGTCACTCCATAAAGTCACAAGTACTACGCCGAATACTGAGCGGTCTGATTTGATACGTGCCTCACGTGTTATGGAAGCTGTGCGGCTCCTTCGTCGTACTCTGCCGCCTTCACATACACGAGTACGACATGCACAAAAGCCTCGTACCTGCCGGTTCCACATACGAGTACGACATGCGCAAAAACTCCTGTGTAGATGAATAAGCCGCACAGGTAGGTGGACTTGTAGCAGATTTTCCTGCTTTCTATGGATATGGTTATGGATCTGGATCTGGAGCTCAATCCGGGGCAAAGATGCTTTGCCGGTTGGTAATCGGCCAGCAAGAAGTCAGACGACAATCAACCCATCCTCACAGTTGTCAGAGTTCAAACTTGGTGCTAGTGAGTAAGCGATTGATTGGCCTGTTGGTCTCGTAGAGACCATCTGACCGTGGGTGGTGACCATTGCTTACAAGCACGGTTTCCTCCAATGATTCACTATCCCAGACATATAAAGTAACCTCTGTTCAACCATCTTGCTCGCTCCGCCGCGTCACGACTACTTGTCGAAATCCAAGTCTATAGTCATTCTTGTCTAAGCAGTCATCCACTCATCCCTCCGCAAATCTGAATCAACATGAAGCTCACATTCTCAGCACCGCTTTACGCATCAATCTTTCTGCTCGCGAGCACGGTACCAGTGCTTGCCCTTCCAAGCCCCGAGCTTAACGATGTTAAGAGACAAGCTGCTCCCATCGGCTGTTCCACGTGCAGTCCCCTGCCTGCGCAGGACAGATGCGACATAACCACTTCATGCATCTACGTATGGGCTCATCAAGGCCCCAACGGGCCGAACTACTGCGCCTGCCGTGCCGGCTACAAGGCATCGAACGTCGGCGCCGATCCTTCGGCGCAATGGCGACTGCCCTGGCCTAGCCAGGAGGGACGGGTTTTCGTGAGACCTGGTGTTGTTTGCGACACTCTGTGCGATCATTGGGAGTTGGGGGCGCAAGGCTGTCAGGAGGTGCCGCAGTATGCAAATTGTCTCTAGGACTGAGTATGTGCAAGGTGAATTTGATACGAAGTCCGCCTCCTTCGGCAGAGTGCTAATGATGATGTTTAGATTTTCCACGGCATGGCTCTACGAGCACCGTCTATGTTATTCAATCTCCTTGGACATGCGTCCGCCGGGACCCTATCCGGATATCCTGCTGTGTACCGGATTTACTGGGTCAGTCTTTTACGTTGCGGTTCATGCCAGTGGAAGGGAACAACGTCGTCCTTTATGGCTCTAAAGCGCCTATTGACATGCAGTTTTCTTGAGATCCGGCGGTCCCCCTAAGGCTTCATTCTCTTTCAACATCAAACCTGATATTTCGAGCTTGCAACTGCGGGTGGGAGGTTGGCTGATTGAAAATAATCTTCTACACTTGGGGTTATCGTTTGTTGTGAACCTCTGGCTAGTAATGTCGTATGGTCTTGTCTTCTCGCCGGTATGAAGCGTTTATACGCACACACCTCTGCAGTTTTATTTATAACAAGACTACTCTCAATGAAAAGTGTATATAACTCAATCAAGAATTACTTAAGATACATTATCGACTAACGTTCAATTGCACGACCAGAACATTCCAGGGGACCCGCATCGTTGCTTGTGTTTCTCAATTTTCTGGAGTTATCCTCATTCCTTAGGCTCGTCATATATTTTTCGGTATTAAAATGTCACGGCAGAAAGTTTACACATTTCATCCCAGTCTCGTCAAACTCGGGTTCATCGGTAGCATCACATTCGTCCTCGTCGCTCTCGTCTTCCTCACCTCGTCTTCACCCTCATCATCTGCTATTAGTACGGTCGTGGTCTCTGTCTGAGTAGCCTTGCCGGCGCCCGCCGTACTCGCTCTGCCGCCCGCCGTTCTCGCTCTCTGCGCAGCTCCTGAATGCGAAGCAATACTTTCGCAGCAGAGTCACCAGCTTGCACACCCGCATCGCACATTTCACGGCTCGAGACCGACGGCACCGGTACATTCAACGGCGCTTTGTCGCTTACGAGAAGATTGAGCGCTTCGATACACGTGTCCTCATCGTCCGTTTCATGCTTCTTCACTGGCTTGAAAGAGAGCGTGACGACATAATAATCGAGCATTTCCGGTCGAACTTCATCTCGGATCCATCTCTCCCCATTCCAGGTGGAGCTGCCACTCCAGCGCACGATACCGGTGGGCTGGCCCTGGGCCGACAGACGAACGCCATCCTTACGTTGAAACTGCCACTTGCCCGTCATCTCCGCGGCAATGAAGTTTATCTGATCCTTGCGCCGCTCAATGGTCTCAAGCTCCATGCGTACCTCGCGTACGGAATTGGGGAAACGGCAATAATTCACAAAATCACTGACAATGCGCAAGGGATCGTCATATTCCCAGTTCCACCAGTCAGTGTGTCGAATGATGATGTCGAAGCGTACGGGATGGAAACGATCCAAGTCCAGGATTTGCTGTAATGCACTTCCGGGTTCAAGGGCCCATAGCTGCGCGAAGACCCGCACATGGTCGACTTCAACGTCTCCGTGGATGCTGTGGATGAGACGTAAAGTACGCTGCAGAAGGTCAGGATTCGTGACGTGGCTGGGACGTCGGTCCTGCCAAGTTAAGAACAAGGTATGCACCATGGTAGGAACCATGCTTCACGGTAGACGCGCTGACACGTACGAAGTAAAGCTGTGTCGGTCCGGCGAGGCGCTGAATTTCCCGGTCGTCGATAGCACGTCTCTTGTTTGTAAACATTGGTTTTATCTTCGTAGTCAGACAGAGCGAAGTAAAAGATCCGGTCGCGAATCTCACCCGGAAGGACGGAGAACAGCGGGCTTTGAGTTTGTGGAAGGCAGAGCCTGGGGTCCAGGGGAACGACGTGGAAGTCCTCTGAGTTGCATGCCATTGCGCGTTGTTAAGATGGTGAACGCACAGTTTTAAATTAGCCTCGTGTAGTAATACGATACGAGAGGAGTGTGGTTAAGCGTTAAGCGGGCAAGTTGAGGAATGGATTCGCTAAGGACGAGGGTAGTTAGATTGAGCAGCTTTTCGAAGGTGTTCGGGGTGTCCAAGAGCCAAGAAATAGGATCTTTAGAAGTATCAAGCTGTGACTTGCGACATATCTCTATGAGATTTCTTCAAGTAATATGGCAGGTTGGTTAGGAGAGTGAGCAAACAGAATATTTAGGCAATGGATATCTTTAATTATCGAGGTGAGCAGCGCTGAATAGGGTAGGCAGCAGGCAGCAGCGGCGGATGCCTAGAAGCGCGGCTGTGCCAACAAAGAGATTCGCGAGTATGTCCGAGTAACGTTACTTCTACCATAGAAGCTTGGCTCTAGGACGTCGTAGTATAGAAATTTTATGATATTACTAGATTCATACTGATTCACTAGCTATGACATCGGCTAAATTTATAACTTATAGGTAGGAGGCTAGAATAGTTTTAGTAATAAGCGCCGGCTACCGCACGATTAAGTTAAAGCACGGTCCCCACTCCGCCCCCTCTGCCCTGCCCACCACTGTCCTCCCGCCGAAGAGAGCTCAGTTCGTCAGGCTACCCAAAGCTCGAAGCAAAAGGCCAACCGGCAAGCTCTCCTGGCCATCCGCCTCCGCTCCTTCTGTCGCTTCTTCGAGAATGGCCGAGCAGCCTCCTAAGACCACTCCCACACCAACGACTACAACGAAAACCCCACATACCCCCGTACTAGACGAGACCTACTACACATGGCGGACATTCTTCTCCATCCTCTCTGGCTTCGCCACAGACGACGATTTGAGGAAATACAAGCATGTCCGAGATGAGAAGCTGGAGGAAAGCGACTGCAAGCGCTGCGAAAAGCAACGGGAGTGGCTATTCCAGAACAGTACATTGTCCCACCCCCCCAGGCTCAATATCTACCTTGAGGACAAAAGGCAGTCGCTCACACAATCCTCCTCAGGTCCAATAATACGCTTCATGCGCGAAAACATCCAAAAGCTCGGCCAAGACATCAACCCCACCAACGCGCGCTGCAAACGCTGCACCACCCAGCAATCCGGCGGCTTCGACTCCGACTACGGCATTCTGATATGCGCAAATCATTTGCGGAACAGGGGGCACTTGGAGGATACATTGGCGCATGAAATGGTACACGCATGGGATCATTTGCGGTTCAAGGTCGATAGGAGGAATCTGAGGCATGCGGCCTGTACGGAGGTACGTACAGGGGATCCAGAGCGGCGAATACAGTGTGGAGTCGGGATTGGCCTATGTAACCCCAAACTGACGGACATGGGAACAGATACGAGCATCAACGCTTAGCGGGGAGTGTAGGTTCGGGAGGGAGTTCTTCACAAGAGGCCAGTGGAAGCTCACACAGCAACTGCAAGAATGCGTGAGGCGGAGAGCTACATTGTCGGTTATGAACAGGCCGAATTGCAAAGATCAGGCGCATGCTGAGAGGGTTGTGAACGAGGTATGGGACAGCTGTTTTACGGATACACGGCCTTTTGATGAGATATATCGATGAATGGTATGGTTAAGGTTCCCCCGTTAGTTCGATATCACAAACTAAAGCATCGTAGTCATGGATTGTCCGACAATTCTTTTCCGGATTGATATGCATAGCGTAGGCATTTAGAGATCAAATTCTACTCCTTCAATGCGATGCGAAACAACGCTTCAGTGCGGAAAATGAAAACATACGATTGCAATCCCAACCAATGTTCTACGCTGTCAGTGCGTTAAATCATTATTATACAGCGGTGGCCTTCTTCTCCTTTGCGGAACCAGAGCTAGCCTGCCTTTGCGCAGCTTTTTCGCCCTTCACACAATGCTTCAATATCCAGGGATGTCTCTCCACTTCTTCAAGAGGTATCCGCTTTTCCGGATCCAGGACGAGCAGCTAGATGGCTGTCAGACTTTGGATGTTGTGAACCAGCACTGCGACTTACCCTTTTGATCAAATCCTTGGCCTCTGTGCTCACAAACGCCGGTATCGTCATATCACCTCGAGCGATCCTTCTCTGCGTCATGACCGGTGTATCTTCAAACGGCGCTTCTCCCACCAGAAACTCGTATGTCAACACCCCCAAACTCCACAGATCCACCTTCTCATTATAGAAATTTTCCTGTGACCCGGGTTTAATCATTTCCGGCGGTAAATAGTCCAGTGTACCGCACATCGTATTCCTCCGGTTATTCGGGGCATGAACCGACCAGCCAAAGTCAGAGATCTTGATTTCTCCATGGATGCCCACCAGGATATTCTCAGGCTTGATGTCTCGATGCATAACGTGCTTCTTGTGGAGGTACTTCAACGCCGCCGCCATTTGAGCTATGTACTGTGCTGCTTTCCATTCCGGAAACCGCTGCTCCCGTCTCAAATGCTTATACAGCTCTCCTTTCCCCGCGAACTCCAATATCAAGAATATCCGCTTGGTGTCGTGGAAGTGTCCGTATAATCGGAGGATGTTTGGATGTGCCAGATTGGATTGAATCTCAATCTCTCGCCGTACTTGCTTTTCAACCTTTCCCTGCTGCAGCTCGGACTTGTGCAGGACTTTCAGAGCGCAAATGAAGTTTGTACTCCGCTCACGGGCGAGGTAAACACGGCCAAATTTGCCCTTCCCCAACGGCTTCCCTATCTCGAACATGCCTAGGTGGAACTTCTTCGGTTGTAAAGGCTGCTGGTACAGTGGGTCTGACAAGCGTTGAATGGCCGTTTCGCCTGAGCTGCGGGACGGTATCGAAGAACCCTGTGCTTTCCGTGGAGAAGTAGAGGGCTGAGGAGCTGATGAATCCCGCCATTGTGCGGCTTGTGAAGGAAGGGTAACTTTGGTCACTGTTGCGCTTATGGTTGCAGACGCGCCATTGTGTAAAGCGGATTTTAGAAGGTTCATGCGGTTTGGGTTCGAGGTCAGTTGGGTATTGGTCGCAATGCTGGATATTGACAACGAGGTCTGAACTCTTTTAGCGCAATTCCGTGAATTCAGACTCCATCAGCTCACCTTGGACTTTGTGTAAGACAAAGCATTGCTGGGTTCATGGTTTTCTTCGTTTTCGTCCTTTACTGTCATGCGCTCGAAGCGCGATTCCAATGTGCGAGTCGCCATGTAAGAGACCGTTCTTGTTTAGTAATGCAACTTTCTCTTCCAATTCCTTTTTCCAAACGCAGACTAACCTCTCGCGGTAATGACTGATTGCTGTATTCACCTTGGCCGCAGATAACTCTCGAATAAAGCCATAGTCGAAAAGTCGGAAGTAAACACTGCAGCCATAGCAACAGTGACGGATAATTTTGCGGCCCGCTTTGATATCAGAATAAGGTACCCCACCAAGTCCCTGCATCTCACAAACTGGAGATTTCGTCGTGCTACATCCAAAAATATGGGTTGATCAACTTGCTACTCGAGATTCACTCTCTCCCCTTGGCGCTTGGTTCCATCGACGTCATCAGCCATGGCCACGAATGGCAATTCCAGCTTGCCCCATGCATCCGCGGAAGACAAGGGCAAGTCTATCCGCCAGAAAGGCTTCACCGTGGTAACCAGGAAACTACCGATACTGAAGGCTGGACCCATCGAGGATATGACAAGCAAACTCGGCATCAATCCACCAGAGATGATCTTTGGTGACAACTCCGTTTCTGTTACGCACGAAGCGAGTGGATGGTCCATCGAGTTCAACGCCTTTGACGCTCTTGACAAAGTGGACAAAACTGGCGAGACTATGCTGAAGGTGTCATATTCGAGTGAGTGGCAGCAATACAGGTGAGGAACAAGCCTTACCAGGAGGAGCAATCTGCGCAAGCTTACGCGACCTAGACAGCATCATCAAGAGGCTATCAAACAGGTGGTGAAGCCATTCGATTGGTCCTACACCACCGACTACAAAGGCACAGTTCCGTCCGAAACTCCGTCACTTCAACCCTCATCGACGCCTATCCCACTTGAACTCCTCAAACGCCCTGATCCGATCCTCTTCTTCGACGATGTGATGCTGTACGAAGACGAACTCGCGGACAACGGCATCGCCATGCTGTCCTGCAAAGTGCGCGTTATGCCGGATCGGATGCTTCTGCTATCGCGCTTCTTCTTGCGGCTGGACAACGTGGTGTTCCGCATCAGAGATACTCGAGTCTTCATCGAGTTCCGTACCGGTGAAGTCATCAGAGAGTACGTAGCGAGGGAAGCAGAGTACGAAACGGTGAGAATGAGGCTAGCCGGGTCAAGAGATGATGCGACGGAGGTCATGACAGATCCGAATCGGTTATGCGACATGCTGCCCATCGTGTATAAGACGCTGGAAAGGCTTGTGGTTCAGTGAAAATGCAGGGTATCGCAAATTCGAGACAAAGCCTATATGAAGGATTCTCCAAGAGATCCACCATGCCTAGGCGGGCCTCTGGCACACCTGGTGCACCAGCTTGAGATCTTCAAGGAGAGTGCGTCACGTGCGGTCTAGAGTTGGTGCGTATACGCCGCTCACAGCACTATATGCCGCCAGTCGCGATCTCACGATGTGGGCTACAGGGACAATCCGGCCCCTCGCGTTCGAGCGTCCCAGGAGCTGATATCGAAACAAGGCGAAGTCGTCTATAACAACAGCAGCTCTGCCCGGCACAGTCACGTATGGCCGCTATATCAACAGCAAGCGGAGTCTCGATCGATGGGCCTCGAAGCCAGTTAACCTGGCTGTCGTAAGGCAAATTGAAATGAAGAGTTTCCACCTACACGAGATCCGCATCCCATCCACTCGCTCTCGTGAATTGGTACTGATGCACATACCTTCGACATAGACATTGCAGCACGTTTCCTTGTCGATAATCTCGGTGGTGCAGGGCCTTGCTAGGAGGCTAGAACTTTTTCTTTCGGGCTCACATACTGTACCTTCTGCGTCAGATATATGCGATTGCCCACTCGGCGATTGGAACTATTATATAGAAAATCTCCATATCAAGCCTCATTTCACCTTTTGGAGAGCGCCCTTCCTGCGGTTGTTACTATTCTTGAGCCCTCTTCAGTGGTAGCAAATGTGGATTTGGAGCGTTGGATTAACTGGGTATATGTGAGTAACCCAGTAATCCGCCCTTCGTGTCTATTCGGGCGCAGGACGTATCTGATCACAGAGCTTCAAGCCGCGAGAGTGTTTAAAGGTCACCTCGGTCCATTTTCCGACGTATCCCTACCTAGGTACCACATGATGCTGGAGGGTGGGATGCCGGCTGAGTGGTCTAAGGAGGCACAGTTCTCTTAAAGCACAGTTACGGCCAAGTAAAAGACAGCTATAACTACTACTGTACATCGTCGTTAATAGTAGTGTTATGGATTTCTCACAGCGACGAATCTGGCTTTGCATTTCCGCTCTGCTGCTCTTTGTTGCTGTTTTCTGGTTTAGTGTTCCGTTCAAAGCTACGAGCCGCTTTTATTTTTCACCTGCTGGCACGTCTGCAGCTAAGTCATTTCATGCTCCAAGAAAGAATGTATGGGCGGACCTTGATCATGACGAGGTCCTCAAGCTTCACGATTTCCTCTACTATCAGCCGAACGGGCTCAATCTGACGGAAGTACCAACTGGCTCCGGCTGGGAAAACCTCTTGACCAGGGTGGAACTCCTCCCTCCAAATAAGACAGATGTGCTTCCATACCTTGATCATCATGGCGACTGGCCACCACGCTGGGCACGTGTCATTCTCAATGAAGGAGCACGATCCCAGGCACGAAGTGCAGAGTACATGGTTGGACCTTTGGGCGGCGACAAGCATATATCCCTCGTACCATTGAGTTATTGCTACAACTCCGGGAAGAACTACGTTGATGTACCACTTTCGTCCGGGGATGCGTCCCAAGTGTTTCTATTCGGACTTTCCATTGCTGATAACATATCAGACATCACTACGGACCTTCTTGGAGCTAAAGTGAATCGGACCAACTTGCGTGATCCCAATGGCTTGGTGGTCGCCTTCCGTATGAATAACGCAACTCACGACAGCTTTGCTGCGTGGACTCAATTCTTGAGACCCGGAAGTCGATCTGGCGAGTGGTCGCTCTTACCACAAGGAATCTATGCCAAAATTGAGGCCGTAGGTCGAGACCAGAAAAACTGGCGTGTCGTACAGTGGTCCTATAACGGGATTATCTATGAATCAGAGCATGACTTCAGATCTGCGTGGGCATCACCGGATTTTGTTCGACTTACACCAAGTCTTCCTGGGCCATGGGTTGACTCAGAGGACATCTCGGCTGATCATGGTGCCCGTCATCTACCGCCTCCTGTAATGATTCAACCTCATGGTCCGCGGTACCATCTTGATTCTCAGCAAAACTATCTCGAATGGATGGGATTTACGTTCTTCATGTCGTCATCCTTCGCCACAGGTCTCTCTATCCACGACGTTCGGTTCAACGGTTCCAGGATCATCTACTCTATTGAGCTTCAAGAAGCGTTTTCACATTATGCAGGATCCGATCCCATCCACGGTGGAATGCACTGGTTTGATACGTTGTTCGGCATGGGCTTTCTCCAGAGTGAACTCATTCCAGGCTATGACTGTCCAACTTACGCTCAGTTTCTGAATTCTTCCTACCATGTTGGCAACAAAACTATCACCAACAGAAACGCCATTTGTATATTTGAGTACACCGCTGACTACGTGATGTCTCGACACACGACATCCTTCTCGTCAAGCGCGTCACGAAATACATTCCTTGTTGTCCGTTCTGTTGCCACGATCGGTAATTACGACTATACGATCGACTTCCAATTCTTTCTGGACGGTGCTATATCTGTTCAATACCGTGCCAGCGGTTACATCTACTCGGCCTTCTATCCGCCGTTCAACAACGATGTCACTACTAACGAGTATGGCTACCGGATCCATGACGCAATATCCAGCTCAATGCATACCCATATTCTTACCTTTCGGGCTGATTTTGATATCGCTGGCATCAATAACACATTGGACAAGATCAAAGTCCAGACACTGGAGACTTCGTACCCTTGGGACCATCCGGAGCACCCCAGTAGGAACACCATGCATATGGTGACATCTTCGGTCGAAAAGGAAGGTCCACTCAACTGGGACAGTCGGCAGCTCTATGTGATCCGGAATAATGACGCAAAGAATGCTTGGGGCGAGACCAAAGGATACCGCATTATGCCTGGCGCGCTGCCAGGAGCTCCTGTACGCTTCCCAATCGTCAACGGGACGTCATTGGGAAAGTCTGCGGCTTGGGCTAACGCGGATTTGTTCGTGTTGCGGCAACACGACAATGAACTCGCATTCACGTCGCCATTGTCGTATTGGTCGCCAGATGAGCCGTTGATCGACTTCAGCAAATATCTGGACGAGGAGAACACCACGCAAGAAGACTTGGTGCTCGGCATTAACTTGGGCAGCATTCATATACCTACTACACAAGACATTCCAAACACGCTAATGCACACAGCCGGAAGCGGAGTCATGTTTGTGCCGTTTAACTATTTCGATCGAGAGCCTAGCCGCAAGCATGTGTCCGGCGTCCGGATCGATGATCATCTCGAAGGCAAGAGGACGGTGAGAACGTTTGGTGGACATTATGGCAAAGAGGAAGGCCTCGAGCCAGATTTGAGCGACGTGGGTGTAGGGAGAGGCATGGGACCTTGGGCTTACCGGGATGAGGAAGACGGTACGGGAGTGAATGGTCACGGTCCGAGCTATGCGCGCAGGCAAGAGCTACTGAGACACGCTTGGTTGTTGCCTGGTTTGCTTGGCTAACACTGAAAGCGCTCATAACGCGTTCAATTATCAACTTCGCCTTGTGAATCCAGCAGTTTGCTCAACCGCCTTGGCTAATTTATAACCCTCTCAAAAGTTGCATCCATCAGTAACAGGCCGGCTATTTGGTCACAGTCAATATGGACGTCCCTGATTCGTTCTGCATTTGATGCAACACGCCCAGAAAGAAGTAAGGTGTCGGTATGTCTATCCAGGATCAGATGCAAGAATTCTGGAGCACCAAGGTGATACCCAGATGAGTACACATCCTAATGTACGAATCATCGTATGATCACATCTCCTCATTAGCTTGGGTGTTGAGAAACTCTTGGTTTGTTGCTACCTCGACCGAAGGGGTCTCGGCAGTATCGAATCAAGCCAACGATTCCTCTGTCGCGGCAAATTCACCATAAGTCGTCTCGACATGCTCGCAGATGCTGGCCTTGTCTTGCTGTTTGACCGACTCTGTATGGCGAAACACCTGCACGGCCCCAAGAACGCAAAGAAGAGCCAATGCGCTTAAGGTTATCTGCCACCCAACCTTCTCGTAGAGAAATCCTGCCAAGATAGGACCTACAATTTCGGCAACAGCATACGCTCCGCTCATCATTGGGTACGACTGCGACAGGGCACCTCGATCACCAAACTTGTCTGGGTGTTTGTTGGCTATTTCCTCCGCTTCGTGGACCACATCTGCTACAAGGGGGACTATGATGCAAGTTAACCCAACCCCTGGGAGTAGATTAGCGATCTCTACTTCTCAACTGCGACACAAAATTGGGAAACAGACCTATCATGACAAGGAGGATTCCAAATATTAGCTTATGGGTAATAGTGTCACTTGTGACGAAGCCTAGAAGCGCAAGCGAGGGTACAACAAGCACGAAACCAGACAAAGCTACTTTTCTCGTGCCGTAGCGGTCTGAAAGCGTCCCGGCAAGCGTGCCCAGGAGAGTAGGAATGGTGAGAGTGAGGAACATCAAGCCTGCGGCTGTCGACGTCCCATGGTATGTGCGCTTCACGAACAGTGGAAGGATTGTATCAAAGGAGGCAGTCACCGAGCCCTGAACGAAGGTGATAAACACTGCAGTTCTCAGGCGCGCGGATCCAAGAAGAATAGTTATTGTCGACAATGACTCAACAATCCAAGATCTGGGCGCTTTCCGGTTGGGCCTTAGTAAGGGTGAATTCTCATCGGGCTTAGACGTCCGCACGTCCTGCTCGCGTCTGCTACTTCCAATCAAGGTATCATTCGCCCCCGAAGCGCAGTTAGGCTCGTTTGTTGTAATCGAATCGACTTGACTTTTCGCACCATGTTGATTGGGCTCATTCGACGCTTCTTGTTCAATCCATCTGTACCGCTGATTTACTTCAATCATCGTCAGCCGCAAAATAACATCGAAGCCGAGAAGCCCGAGTACTAGGCCGAAGACTGTGTAGTACCCTGCCGCGTCATATATGATTCCGGCGAAAAGTGGAGCGACAAGTAGACCCAAGCTCGTCCCACTAAAGACGAATCCGATCCTAGTGATTCATCAGCGGGGAAGGGGTATGGCTTCCAGAGACCGCACCAAGATCCAATCTCATCTCGACTAACGGAGTCGGCAACGACAACCATAGCGGCATTATACAACAATGGCCCGGCAAAGCCCTGTAGCGCGCGGGCAATGAGGAGCACCCAAGGAGCGCGTCCAAAACAGAACATCACCGTTCCGGTCAAGGCAATTGCCACGCTGACCAGGAAGGGCAGCTGTCGAGACCGGCTTCGAGTAGTTACGAATCCAGCAAGCGCTACCTGTGCATTAGACACTCGGCAGTATGTGCGTTCTTGATTTCAGCTTACGAACTCCGGCCAGTGCTGCCAGACCGAAGGATGTCAGGAGCGTTGTGAGCCAGAATTGCACTGCTCATCAGTTAAGGCAGGGGATCATTACGCTTTAGTCTGTTAATGCATACCATACTCTTCAGGCACGCCCGATCTCTCCACTAGGGAGAAAGGAAGGACCGGTACAGCCTAAATGCTTTCAATATACGCCCAGAGCTGGCCTGGAGGCTACGAGATACCTACAGCAGCGTAAATGACCCCTTCCTGGCGGTATCGTCAACGAAACTCACAAGCGAAGTCAGGAAACGTGGGAGTAGCTGACAGTGAAAGTCGCAAAGAAGGCGACGATTCCAATGTACCTTTTTGACGACCTAATCTTCCACCCGATTGGAGGCCTCGAGTGATATGATCCACCATAGCGGCTTCGCGACGATGACAAGAACATGGTGATATTTAAGGAGAGCGACGTGCGTAAGGCCGAAATGAAAAGGTACTTGAACTGCAGACGTGGGATGAGAAACAAGTCCGGCTGGCACGCGAGCCTTTGCAAGATTTCACACATGGAAAGTGGGTGCTGAGATAAGAAAGCCACACAGTTTATATTCCGCCGCTTAGCGCATTTTGTTCATTGGGCTCAAGGTAGTTTTGTAGCGATGTGGGGGACGAGAGTAGGTGCGAGCTTTTACTGTTGTGCACCGACACTAATATCTGCCATAATATAGGCAAGGGGTTGGACAGACAGTACGCAAGCGACGAGGTAGCTTAAGGTCTCTTCGACTGTACTATGTACTCGTACTCTGCATCTCGACGTTCCTGCCCCGGCAATTGGCCGCCTTAGTCTGTGGAGTAGATCCGCATCACTAGTCACCACCAATCTACACGGCGACAACTTGTCCAGAGTTCACGCAACTCGGCTTGACTGTCGAATCATGGCCGTGACCGTCGCCGAGAAAGACCTGATAAGGTAGGCTTGCATCCTCCGGCAATCTTTGTGCTTCTGGGCGTCATGAAGAAAAGTAACCATGTCCTGGCAAGCCCGTACACTCCATAGCGCCTTCACGCCATGCCGAAACTTGGTTCGTGGGTCCTGCTACCGATTCACTGGATGCGGCGCTAGCTATCCTTGGTTTGGTATGGTGCGTAGCACGCTCTCCTACGAGTCAGACTAGCCCCTCATCGATGGTGTGGTTACGGTGCCTCGTGCATGCTACACAACTTCCACACTTTGCGTAGACAAAGCAACAATATTTACTTATGTTAGAGATGGTTTGGGATGAGGTACTTGTATTCCTATATTGTATAGGAACAACCCTCTTTACCGGACATAGAGAGAAATAAGGGGTGTATAAATTGGCAGCGCAGTGCAAGATAAAGCATGCAAGTGTTCAATAATGGTCAAGGTTGCGGGAAGTCGAGCTGCGGGAAAGTCATGGCGTCATATTCGTCAGTCCGGCGGAACCCCAGGACTACTAGTACCTACTAGTAAGTAGGATCTCATTATTGGGGCTCTTTAGCCTGAGCGACCTCTACTCTCTTTACACATAGTAGGAACCAACGTGAGACCGAGCTTTTACCTCTGCTTTTCAGATGGGCTACAACACACGACCACTGGAGAGCGCTTTAGAAGTATCAGCCTGCTGCCACCCCGTACGGAGGTATTCCGTACCCCCAACAAGTAAATACCACCTCTGAACCTCCTGGCCCACTTGAGGCTACAACCAATTCTCGAGAGCCAGCATGCAGCTCCCCGATTCGCTCTTGCTCTAGACGGAGATGTACTCTTGACCTTTCTATCGAGCACCAGCGGGACGCAACATCCGCCGCGTCCGCCTCGTCACACCGTGGCTACAGCATCCACACCACTTGTATCCAGCTTTGCGGGACACTCATTTGTTCCATCTACATCAGAAATACGACTCCAATGTCCAGGGCTTGTGGGTTCAAAGGCCGCCACAGTTCTCGCCCGGCCCTTGAATAAAAAATTCCCTGACACTGAAGTATACTATTGTGTGAGGAAAATATCCATAGCTTATCCACATCAACCGCGCAGTATCTCTAATAAGGAGGAGCCACCTGCGGTGCGCGCAACGCAAGCGGCATATTAGCGGCTGCGTGTGTACAGTAGCACCTGCCACTAAGAAGAACTAGGGAAAGACCTAGTCTCAGCTACTTCACGACGATGCCGAGTCCATGGAATTGAGACTACCGAGTTCGACGTTGTCGATCCGTGGGCTGCCTTTTGGATCGCCCAGACTTCAGTACTTTGCTCTAACCCGTGCCACAGTGATTCCCCTCGGACGGACTGCAGCATCCTCAATCCTACAATTGTGGATAGACGACCACTGCTCTGCCTTTGTGCTCAATTCGCTTAGAAAGTAGAGAAGTATCCTCGTTCTGCTTTGTCTAGGTCTGCTGTTCTGATCTCAAACGCCCTCTTCGGAATCGCAATCGATAGGGGTGTTCATATCATTCGCGGTATTATGTACGGACAAGAAGGGGAATACCATGCGCTCTCTAAGTCGTCTCTTCAACTAGGTGCATCTACTTTCTTCACCCGGACGGCTCTTGGAGAATTTTGCGTGCGGGCACTCTAAGCTCGAATGTTGCAGCTACAAGAGTTCGCAAAGCTACTGGCGGCCCACAAATCAATGGCTTGGATTATGCTTCCTGATCCAGCGGTCTCTTTGTCGTTCGCTTTTCCTGGTCACGGGGGGCCTCCGGGTAGGTGGCATCCCACATTATACCGCAGCTGCTTTGCCATTAGTTTAGGGTTCGGGACCTATTACGGAGGTGGGTTGGGCAGAAGGATGACTATACGTAGTTGCGGCAGAGTGTGGAGGAGAACATTGCTTGCGTCTCTGACGAGTGGCTAGCGCCGAGCGTAGAGAGATATGTCAGGGACTCGATGAGCAAAACGTTCACCGTGGAAGAAGTAAACGGGCTTGACCACTAGCGACGATGTTGCTCTTGCCTCCACGGCATTCAGGAGGAGATATCTAGGGAAGCTGTACCAGGAAGAAGGAGGTATACGGTATACACCATCCCATGAGCTTAGGTGATGAGATATCCAGTTTAAGCAAATTTTTGCACCGTTTTGACTCATTCGCTCTCTAGCACCTTCAATTCTCGACATTGAAATTGTTCGAACTGCTACAGTGCTTGCTGTTACCGCTCCGCTGCCGCCGTAGTAGCTGCTATCTTCCCCGGCTGCTGACGTTGTGGTAAACAGCAGCATACAACGCCGTTATCCAATCGCGGAATCCTTTCTTTGGCTATCAATCACCTAGAAGTAGTTTCACATAGATGTTTGAAGTCCTCCCTAGAATATAAGTAATGAGTCACTTGTCACGCTGCGAAAAAGCCATAAGATGATCTTCAGTGCACTACTACCTCAGCCGAGAACGGCAACCTGCCCCTCTCCAGAAATTCTCCAAGCGAGACTCCAAAGAAAAATTTACCAGGGGGCCCTCAGCACCTTGAGCGAACCCCGCCAAGCCTTGAATCCCTAGTTTGACCGACCACCGAGCTAAGCGGTGACTATCACCCGTGATATGAGCATTTGGGGACCTCCAGCAGAGTTGATGGTAGAGCGCGAGCATGCATGCTGGCCAACATATCGGCCTTATCTGGCGGTCACCCTGGCAGAGTAACGATGGTCTTACCATGGGGCCCGCATCGCACGGGTTGCCTTGGGCGTGTAGACGTACAACTGGATTCTCCACTCTTCCGATCACAGACACTCGGTTTGCTGAAATAATTCTACGATCACGTTGGCACGCTCCTGGATTCTAGGTACGAATGGGAGCATAGTTATCTCAGAGAAATTATATTGAGTACAGGCCAGGCGCTGGGTCTCCCCACAAGTCCTTCGCAACCCAAAAATTCGCTGTGGCTAAGATAAAGGATGCTTGGTCTAGCAATTCGGGATTAGCTCTTTATTTGTGAAATGTGTAACCTTAGAGGGGAATAGTTCTCATCGGGCATTTCTCTCCACGACTGCCCGTTTGGAGTGGAAATCACCGAATGGTGCAGATAATCTGCCGATGCTGCAAATCTGTCCAAAAGTGATTATGTCTTAGCACAAAATATCTGACCCTTGTCACCGTGTTACTGTTCATGCAGGCTACAGCTACGCCACAAGCTTGGATTAAAACACGAGGTTTACAGCGTAATGAGTTCGAGCGTGCAAGAGGGACGAGAATCGGTGCAAAAACTCACGGCTAGCTACAAGGAGATTATATCGCAATATGAAAGAATATTGGGACAACCTCTTACCCAGACCTATCCAAGCTCTTGAGAGTCGTCCGGGTACGGGGAATATTAAGTTCTATAGTAGAACCTCTTCAGACCATACGGAGCATACATTGTCTCTTTAAACCCCATGGGTTCTTTAGCTGAGGAGTCCTCCAGTAGGTCGGAGAACGCGCCTAGAGTTAGAGATGTATGTAGCCGTGGCTTTTCTGCAACGACACGCGGGAGGATTTCTGCTGCATGGCGTTCAGGAATTCAGGACTTTGAGGTCGTAGTACGAGATGGTTTATTATATGATTAAGGGGTGAGAGTGATCTTGCGGTATGACTTTTTTTCAGCGAGCGAATCACATCTGCTGGTGCATATGGCTATTTTCAAGGGATGCTGATAGCATAATGGAATCTGGAGCAGAAAAGGCGAAGCAAAACTGAAAACCGCCTCAACTTCGACTTTTATCCGCGTTTTTTACTTACCCTAGGGGGTGTCTGCGAAGAACATGTATCCATATGCTGTACAATATGCTACATAATGCTACAGTTGTTACACTTTTCTCAGATCTCTTACAATCCCTCTTCTTTTTAACGCCCTCAGATCTGCCTAGCCCGCTTCCTTGCACTCTTCTCCCCCGGCGTCGCACTCGGCCCCTCACTCCCACCCC
>JAGFMK010000225.1:0-48935 GCA_021030975.1 Lichenothelia convexa
GGGTTGGAGGGGAGGCTGAGGGTGCCGCCGACGATTTGCTTGACACAGCCGGCGTGGAGGTCGATGCAGGGGCGGTAGCGCGTCATCTTGAGGGGAGGACGTGCTGCTGTAGCAGTCAACGGAAGGGCTTGGGGGTCTTTAGGAAGGACAATGGATTTGAGGAAATTGAAGACGGAGGAGCGTACGGAGGTATTATTGGTGCTGCAATCCGGAGACTTCTTATCGATTGTGGATTTCTTGGAGCGGTGAGCGGAGGGGGAGCCATTCTGCCGCTCTCGTAGAAATCGTTCTTACGCATTGCTAGGTAAATCCTTAGGAAGAAACTCTGCTTCCTCCTGGGGAAATGGCAACCACGCTTGGGAAGAGGAAGCGTCGGTCTGCGTCAGAGGCGTCAGCAGACGAGTCGGATACAGACGTCCAAGCCATTTTCAGGCGGCACTTCGAAGCGCGATTCAACCCGTTGCCTGAATTGCACATGCCTCTTAAAAAGGTTGATTTAGAGGCCGAAGAGGAAGACGATGAGGTGTCGGACTGGAGTGGTATAGAATCATACGGAGAGGAAGTCGTGCAGGTCCATGTGGTTGAGCACACTGTGGTCAATGGCACGGAGGACAAGCTAAGCAAAGCAGATGTTAAGGCATTTATGGTAGGTTCAAGTCTGCTTGCTCCCGTTCCTGCGCCAACATGTACCGCAGTCATCCAAACCGCCAGTAGCAGATGCTAAACCCCCTTCGTCAACCGTCAAACAAACACCAGAGCCCGACGCCGACGACACAGCCGAAGCCGCAAATCTTAAAAACGACCTTGCCCTCCAGCGTCTGCTGAAAGAATCGCACTTACTAGATCCTTCCGCCACCCTCTCTCCATCCGGCATAAACAGACACAAAGCCATTGATCTACGACTCCAGTCTCTAGGCTCCAAGGGGTCAGTGTTCGCGCAGGAGAAGATGCCACTGTCGCATAGGAGGGGAATCATTGCGAAGGCGAACACGAAGGAGGAGAAGAGGAGGCGGGAAGCGAAAGAGAATGGTATTGTTTTGGAGAGGGCGGTGAAGACTGAGAGAGTTATAAAGGTTAAGAGGGAGAGAGGTGTAGGGGGACCTTCGGTGGGGAAGTTTAAGGGAGGGACGTTGAATTTGAGTAAGAGGGACGTTGCTGCTATTGAGGGACCGAGGACTGCAGTGAGAGGTAGAAGGACGGGGAAACGATGACATCTTGGGATTCTTTCGATCAAGTACCGACGATGGTAGCGGATGGAGCGGCCAAATGCCTACGAAAGTCGAGGCTGGATTGACTCTACCATGGCCTCGTCCAGCTTTAGTTGAGGCAATCAGAGATTGGGACAAGACACAGCAGTTAGAGACCTCCTACCGATGGCCCTGGATAGTTTCGGTGGATGGAAGTCGAAGGTGAGGGGCATGACCGAAGGCCGAACCGTCGGACGGGCTTACTCAACACATCGGGTAATCTAAGCATGACAAGGACTGAGAATCCAGAACCCAGTGTCTATGGTGAAGCCTGCAAGAAACTAGTCTTGGTCTTTCCGATCGATACTACCATTTACATTCTCGGTGGTGGTGGGGAGTATTTTCGCAGACTTGGGTTTTGATAAGAAATTCTCCGATGTCTACCAGGGTGGCCTTTCCCAAACGCAGCGTCTAGATCAAAAGATCGACAGCAGCCCGGGTTTTCGCCCTCGCATCTGTGGCTGAGCAGGAGGTTTTGCAAGGCCAACGAATTCTCCTAAAGCGCGTGCCTGTTTCATGTTCGGGTGAAACAGGGGGCGCTTCTCTGTTCCTGCGTCCACGTTGCAAGGACATCCCCGCTTGGCAACGTCTTTAACTGTAACCAATGGTAGTGCCAACTCACTCCCGGCTCGGTAACGAGACACAGCCACAATAGGTACTTCGTGCCTTACCTTTAACCAGTAAGTATATTTTCCTACGAGTGGCAATCCGAGGTCTTTTCCTCCCATACAATTAGTTGATCATGGTAGGTGCAAGTCTGTGCGATAGACCGAGCAGTAAGGATGGCTCGCTGACAATAGGCTTACATTCTTGACTACTGGGTTGAGATCGCGCCCAACACATATGTGAGCGCTGACAACGCCCTTGAGAATATCAGTGAGTTTGATTAGTATTATATCCCTCAGCATCTGGCACCAAAGCTAGTAACATACTTTAACGTCATTCGAACATCTCCTGAGCCTATGAGAGCTTGCTTGTCGGATCAGCTTCATCGCAGCCCTGCAGATATAAACCACCCTGCGAATTTGGACATACTGCTTTGCTTCAGACGGCGAGATTTGAGTCGCAATTGAAGGGTGGTGATCATCAGAGAAGCCACGCGTACAGCCGGAGCGATACGGTACTGCTGACTTGGGATAACCTCGCAGCGCATATCGTGATGGCATACAGCACCCGAAGGTGGTCAGCGCCGGGTGAGCAGCGGCATTATCAGTGACTTCATACCTCAGCATAGCAGGAACAAAGGGGCGACTACCTATATGCCAACGGGGTAATCAAGAAACAAATACATGGTAATTATTGTGGGAAGGTAACGTGAGCTTCCAAGAATAGAGGCAAGGGTAGGATTGTTTTCGGAGAAAGCCCTGGTCGAATTCCTCCGCCGTCTCCTCCTCGCAGCCGCCGGGCGCGTGATTGGCTGACAGCTCGCCGCGTTTCAAATGCCCCAGACATACTTGAATCAAGCCCCTTCCTCCTTTCACCGTTTCAGCAGCAGACCTGACACCCCCATCCTCCATCAACCTTCATTCACATCTCCGCGCCCTTACCATTCCAACCCCCATTTTTGTTTGCTTTACTCAAGAGAGGATTTGACATCTTCTCAAACTGTCGCTGGCCGACTATTCACTTGCGCTCGAAACACACATTCGCTTCAATCATTCTCCACATTTGCCTCCTTCAGCCGCTCCTGCTTGTATCCGTCCGCAGTGGCAGTGCCAGCTCCAAAATAACCACCACCACGCTTCAACAACGCACCCTATTCGAGCATTGACGCACCAAAATATATCGTCGTCCTCGGTCGCATCCAAGCCTACATCTCAGACAACGAGTATCATCTGCGCGCTCATCGGATGTACCACGCTCGGCAGACTGCAATGGCTCAGCATGAGGCACAGCCCGACGCAATGCTGGTCCAAGGCCAGCAACCGCTGGATCACGAAGCGCAAATTGCGCTTCAGCAGGTAGACAACTGTGAGTCGCTATATTGCCTTGTCTGTCCTAGTGGTGTCGGTCCTCATCGACCTCTCACCGGGAGCCTCTTGGCAGACGCCGCATTCTTCGATACACCAACAACTGACACATTACAGTAAAATACTTCCTCATATCAGCACCAGTCGACTGGAACCCTGACCATCCCATCCGTCGGTTCCTACTTCCTACCGGTGAATATGTGTCATGTGTGCTTTGGTATGTGGTTGCTCGTCAAGCCCTAGTTGGAGCGACCAACTAACCATCTCCACAGGAATAACCTCTTCCACATTTCTGGGACGGACATTGTGCGCTGCCTCAGCTTCCGATTCCAGGCTTTTGGCCGCCCTGTCAAGAACCCTAAGAAATTTGAAGAGGGCATCTTTTCGGATTTGCGGAACCTCAAGGCTGGCAGCGATGCCTCGTTGGAAGACCCTAAGAGCCCGTTCCTCGACTTTCTTTACAAGAACAATTGCATACGTACCCAGAAGAAGCAGAAGGTCTTTTTCTGGTACAGCGTACCACACGACCGGCTCTTCCTCGACGCTTTGGAGCGGGATCTGAAGAGAGAGAAAATGGGCCAGGAAGCTACGACAGGAGCTGTCAGTGAACCGGCACTGTCCTTTGAATACGATTCGAACCAGTCTCTCTTCGATCAGCTCTCTAGGGCTCAGTTAGCGGGCTCATCGGCTTACAACGGTAATGCTCAACCTGTCTCGCAATCAACATCGCCTGTTTTGCGAGCTGCCGACTCAATGCCACCACCACAGATGATCCGTCAGTCTATGCCGACTACGCTTCCAGAAGAACCTCACAGTCAGGTTCCAACGACGTACGTTCAGATGCCGATGTCTCAACCGATGGCGTCAATCTCGACGAAGGCCAGTGAGCGCGACTATTCACAGCTTCACTTCGATCGGAGCGGGATACCTGTTTCGCAAGTGCCCCATCGCCATGCCTCCATGCCCGCCTTCGTGGAGTACTCTCCCGCTCCCTCCTTTGTATCCTCACATTATGAAGATTACAGCAACCGTGCTATCTCATACGAACCGCTCACGCCTCCTCAACACTCAATACCTCTTGGAGCGGAAACGGCCTATATTGCAAACGAAGACACTGGGCTTTATACAGCTATTCCCGATCTTGGCATGAACAACAGCTTCAACAACATGGTGCACTTTCCTCCATCCAACCTAGCCATGCCACAGTACCACAGCCTCGCTCGCCAGTACGTCAGTGGCAATCCTTTCTCGGTCATTGAAGGCTCCCCAACGTACAAGCAACGACGACGGCGATCTTCCCTTGGCATGAACGGCGCCGCTGCAATACCAATGTTATCAGCCGTTGCAAGAGCACCGTCTCGACCCAGCGATCTGCGTCGATCTGTGTCGTACTCGGTGGCTCCCATGCCCAAACCTTATCAGGCTACCGAAACGTCTATGGCTGTAGTTAACCGCAGCTATCCTGGTTCGGGTTATCCTAGAAATATGGCTTATACTTCGAGACACGTCACACCTCAAAGTACTGCGGCAAGTAGCCCGGTGCCAACCTCTCGCCACAGCAGCCACCAACAAATCCAGGAGCAAGCAAACATCTGCGACGTCCCGGAGCAATCCGTTCCAGCCAGCGCTGCCGTTCGTGCTGCGCCGGGAGTCTTCCGACGCGCTCGTAGTGCTACCATGACGGAGTTGGGTCCTTATCCCACTAAGTCACATTCATGTCCTATTCCGTCGTGTGGCAGGTTATTCAAGCGGTTGGAGCACCTCAAAAGGTAAGCATTGTTGATACAGGTCGCGCTTCAAGGCAGTCTTGCTGATGAGCCGCGCACGACAGGCACGTCCGTACACATACTCAGGAACGACCGTATGTATGCAATCTGTGCAACAAAGCCTTTACAAGGTCAGATAACCTGGCGCAGTAAGTTCGCGATCTTATGTCCCCATGTGGGTATGGCCTGTTGACTGACTCCCGTGCCTAGACATCGCCGCGTTCACGAAGAGCAAGAAAATGGAGAACTGCCAAAGGATTTCCATGAGGAGGAAGAGGAAGACGAACAAGAAGACCATGAAGAACAGGAAGCGCAGTTCGAACCCGTTGGCGAAGGCGACGTATCGTTCGTCGATGACATCGCAGCTGACGAGTCACCCGAAAATGCATTCGGATATCTAAGCGTGCCTATGCCTATGCCGACCTCTGCACCGAGACACCACAGTCTGGCTGCGGTCCACGAATTGCATTCTCGGTTTCGCGGACAACGTGCTTTTGGGAATGGGATGATGATGGCGCAACCGAGGGCTATCATGGCTGAACATTATTAGGGCCTATGTTACCGGATTTGACGAGTGTTATGGCTCGCAGCATCTCATTATATTGCGAGCTTGTGGGCATATCATGCATGGGCAAGGGCGTTTAAAAATGGCTGACGGTGCATCTCTGGATTCGGCGGCTGACATCCGTGGGTTTGGGTATGGGACGGTGGCAGCAGCCCTCGCATTGATTGCGACTGCGATTTGCTTGGATACTCACTCGGTTGTATGGAGTAACGATGTCGGGATGTATCTGGTTTTGGCTCGGGAACTACCCGGCTGAAGCTTTCTGTTATGTTGGAGCAATGACTGTTTGGATGGATGAGTGGATCGGGATGGCCCGTCGTCTTGCTGAATAGACATGTACGATTGAATGACATCTTGTTTGAATACATAAATTCACTTCCTTAAGCACAGCTGCAAATGGTCAGGGATCGGTGTCCTTGGCCTGATTTTGTTGACAGGATATACACCGAGAAGGCTTAGTCAGCTCTCTGCTCTGCCTTGTATACTCTCCTGCTCGGAGATCAGAAAGACAATGCTTTGACGCCAGCATATGACTGAACCTTTGCTCAAAGCATCCCCAGTCTTGCTGAGCTGGAGATGATTTCTGAGTCCACGCAATGCGGAACGTCGAAATCGGAGCAGCTACATGACCGGTGCGCTGGCACACATCAAATGGGACTGGACAGACCACTGGCCACTGAAATAATTGACCTGGATAAAATACAGAGTACGATGCTACGAAACTCGAGGCATCTTGGAAGCAGCCTTGCAAGCGATGGGTAGCGAGTTACCACATTGGATGGAGGTGGTGCACTGCCCCATGCAATTCAGCCGCGTCGAGGCGAAGCTCTTTAGCTTCAATCGGGAAATGGGGAGTCAAGCTTCGAGCATTTCTTTAATGTACACGACGTCCGCAAGTTGAAGGAACGCAATCTCAAAATGCTGCAAACAGGATCTCAGGATGCTGTGCACGGTAAATTACCATTTAAACGGAGGAAGCTCAAGCGCAATGTTGCTATAGCCCAGAACATGGTCCTACTGGGAAGTACAGCACAGTATGTTTGGTTCATATTGAAAGACCGTAGACCCTGCTCTAACTTCATCAAAGCAATCACCAGACCAGCGCCTTGCCGGTCAACAAAGCCTTTGAAACGGCTTTAGAGCAATATCTGCAAACTCTCCCTGTCGCTGTGCAAGGGCAATTTCTTAACAATGCATCGTCACCAGACGAAGTACTCGACGCAGCTCGAAAAGCGGACGAATCTCATTCGAAGAACAGTCGGACGCGTTCGGCTCTTGAAAAGATCAAAGGGATCCTTTTCGGAGTTGACAATTTCCTGGGATCCGTTGTCATTGCCATACAGCATGACCCTCACATATCTTCGCTCGTGGTTGGCGGCATAAGGCTCACACTCAGCATAGCCCTAAGGTATAATGCGTACTTCGAAGCAATCACATCCGCCCTCCAGATGGTGACTGATCACCTGTCTTTTCTCGCAAAGTACGCGGTGCATCTGTTTCCGAATTCGCCTGAGGTCCAGAAGCTTCTTGTACAAACCTACGCGGACTTGTTGCAGATCTGCTACGAAATTTGGAACGTATTCTTCGACTTCAGTGGAAGACCCAGGATGACGACATTCCGTTTCCTTAGTCGGGTCTTGTGCAGTCCGGTTGAAAAAACCATCCTAGGTCTCAAAGATAGGTTCGAGCGTCACATCGAACTGATCATACGTGAAGCACGTGCGGCCATGTATGGCAGAGATATGGAAGAAATGGAAAGAAATCAGCAGGAGCGACTGGCTGCCCAAAGCAGACGAGATCAGGAGGCAGAGTTTCGACGCGTGGAAAAGCGGCGCAATGTCTTATTATGGGTATCAGACTTGGACTATTCAACTGCTCACCAAGACATTTTGAGTCAATGCTTTGAACAACCAGGATTGTGGCTTTTGGAGCACAACGATTTCCAAGACTGGTTTCGTACCGAGCAATCGTCAATTTTGTGGTGCCACGGAAGTCCTGGGGTCGGAAAGACAGTGCTTGCATCGATTGTGCAAGACTATATTTCCAAAATGTATCGCCATGACGAAGATGTCGGAATAGGGTGCGTATTCTGCAGTTACGCGGAGCTACACAGGCCCGACGACTACATTCGCTCCTACTTGAGACAGCTTCTAGCTCAAAAGCCCTATCTGCCCGACGGCGTAGAAGATCGATATGATGATCTGTATCCAAATGCGAAGACACTCAGCCGCAATGATCTTGGAGTGCCCCCTAAGAAGGACGAGCCTAGCAGGGAGCTCAACCTTTTCACTCATGTGTTAGAAAGGTTTCCCCGGGTGTTCCTAGTCTTCGATGCTCTCGACGAGTGCCAAGCTCGTGAGCAGTGGCTTTTACCCCTAGTAGGGAAAATCATAGCCAGGTACACAGGCATGCAGAGACCGATTGTCAAATTCTTTATCACCAGTCGCCGACAGCCGGACATTATTCGTGCGTTCCGACAAGTGCGGACCATATCGATCCAAGCGAACAACGTTGCAAGCGATATCCAAGCGTACGTTAAGCACGAGCTGAGTGCCAGGTTACTGTCCGGGACTCTTGAGCTTCAGAATCCCGCTTTGGTTGATCATATTACAACGGCACTAGTGGGTAAGGCGAACGGCATGTAAGTACTTCTGCAGCTCCGGCTCTGAACTCTCGCTAAGACGGTTACTTAGGTTTCTCTAGGTCAAGCTACAACTAGACCACCTTTGCAGTCAGGTAACTGATGCTCAAATCTGGGATGCTCTGCAGCGCCTACCGTAAACCCTTCATGGTCACTACGATATGGTGATGATGCTCATAGACAGCCAAAGCAATAACTTACGGACTTTAGCCAAGAACACCATTTGCTGGCTAACCTGCGTCGCCCGGCGCCTTCATCGAATGGAACTAGCGGAAGCACTTGCAATCTCAGACAGCATAAGTTCATGGCACGACCTGGACATCGTCATAAACACGGATCGGATTATACACGCCTGTCACAATCTTGTTGCTGTTTCGCCTGATGGGACGGTCGGCTTCGTACACTACTCTGTCCAGGAGTACTTCGTATCTGCACATCTACGAAATGCGGAGACGAAGAGCTTGCAGTCATACTTCGTTGACACTAACCTGGCTCACCTCAAGCTAGCCGTAGCATGTTTGACTTACCTTTCATTCGCCGACATTCAACTACGGAAGACGCGTTTAGAAGGGGATGCTCTGGGGGCTAGGTATCCTATGGACAACAAAAAAGTCACGTGCGCGTTCTCTAACTATGCAGGTACTTGTCTGGCACACCATTTGCGAGACGATTTGGTGCAAAGCAATGACAAAATTCAACATCTGTTTCTGAAAGCCTTTAAGCGGAGAACTGTGCTGGACTTTACACAAGGATTCCCCATTAGCATGTCGAGGTTTCGAAAACCATCCTCGCGCATGTTAGCAGCATCTCCCATCGAGATGGCAGCGAAGATGAGCTTGTCCGTCTTATTGAGAGCCTTATTAGACCAGCATGGACCGTGGTTGCAGGCTCAGAAAGACAGAGCTTTGAGATTGGCTTATCGCACAGGATCTACGAGCGCGACGGATATATTGGTCAGTTATGTAGTCCGTCTTGGATTTGCCAGTCCAGGGCCCAGTTTGAATCCAACTGGTGAGTCTTTCTCATCCAAGGCAGGGAAGGATCATTGGCGACCGTATCCGCCAGGAGCAATATCTGCTGCAGGACTTCAACCGCTCCCTGTCATCACCACCAGCACGACTATCCTCGACACTGCCACCATGACTTGGCCCCCAGCTGGTTTGCACTCGACGACACCATTGACGTACAGGTGCAAGGTGGTCAGTCGGAAAACACAGCGAGTTTGCCTTCTTAGTGCATCTAGCGACTGCCTTTACGGAATTGGCCTCCTTCAACCTCCCTAAAACCCCTTGTCCCTCGTTTCCTTTTTGGACATTCCCACCATCACCCGAACAGACGGCAAAGACCGGATACAGGAGGGAATCCCAATGTGGGCACATATGACCAACTCTTGTACTTCCCTCAATCTTAAAAGCTCACATCTTGGTTCAAGAAAGCGGCCGACTGGAGGAAATCGCCGTAGGATGCGTGGTCTGAGGTACTAGTCTAATCATTACTGACAAACTATCACGGGAGGCTCCTTCTTCTTATTACATGCGAGTAGAGGTGCTTGCTTCTTCTCAGCCCGGTTGCCGGCTGCCAACTCTACATGTTATCTGTTGCTAGGAAGACCTTAACCTGGACCTTTTCCTACTACTCTACGTTGCCCCGATATCTGGGACTGTAAGGCGAAGTTCAACGAGTGGAAAAGAGGGGTTTAGGATGACGCCGGATGGGGGACGTGGTTGTTATGTTGCACTGGCCGCTACTTTCTGCTCGTCCTTCGACCCCCGGGGTATCGTACGAAAGAAGGGTCCTTGAAAGGGGCAAATCTGTGGACTAGATGCACTGATTTCTGCGGACTAATACATTACGGTTGAACGGATGCCCATTACCGCAAGCCTTCTGTACGGACGGGCTCAGGTAGGTACAATTACTAAGATTCTATCTACTTATTTATGAACAAGTTCTTACACTTCTCCTTGATAAAGTCTTACACATACTAGGGGTATATCTCGCGCGAAGTAACTCATTATCTCCTTCACCCTTGCGACCTATTATAGTACGATGTTTTGTGAAGGTAATACCCAGCCATCCTCAGAAGTTTATCTAGAATATCTTCTATACCAGAAGCTGAATTTATAGGATTACCCTAAAACAAGAACCCGGTCTGTAGAGGTTATCCTTACAGGATCTTGCGCCAATACTGTCTGCCCCGCTGTAATATATACGTCCGTAGGAACAATGCATCTGTCCAAAGATTCGCCACCCTTGAAATAAGTCCATTATTCGGTTTCTGCGACAACTTGGAATAATTCCAATCCTTTTCAGATTGGGGGCTATTCTGAGAGGGTAGACGTAGGTACCATGAAAGAATCTATATGAAAACCATACCCTGGCTCGATGCAAAATCCGTCTACACCGTGCCAACCGAACGGCGATGCTCCCAAAAGCGCCATGTCCACGACAAACTAACACCATCCCATGTCCTTGATGTCCCCAATCACGTCCCTTACCCAGAAGCGGGAACCTCCCGAATCCTACAACTCCATCCCGACTCCTTACTCAACATCGGCAAACTCGCACCCAAACACCACCCCAGCTCCCTCCCCGCCAACTTCTTCGCGATCCTTACCTCCCTCTCCATCGGGATCTCATACCCCCTATGCAATAACGCTAACATAAAATTCAAATCCAAACACCACTCTGGCCGTTCCCTCAAATCCTGCAACACCCCTCCCTCCTCCGCTTCCCCAGGTAAGCTCTCAAAAGCCTTCCACTGCCCGCTGGCCTCGCCCGCGCAGACGCGTTCTGCGAGGTCTTTGAGCTCGAGCAGGGTGAAGGACGAGGGCATGCCCAAGGGAAATGTGCGGTCGTAGAAATAGCTGAAGAGGTAGATATCCTCTCTCGCGAACGTCTTCGCCAACGAAGGCTGGTGCACGCCCGCGAACGCGCAGGGCGCGATTTTGCAGTCGGCTTCCTTGCGCAGGATCTTCTCCGCCAGGGCACGGCATTGGGTAGGGGATCCGGTGGGCGGGCCGGTCATGTTGACGGTTACGGACGGGCTCAGCGCCTCGGCTAGGAAGCGGGAGAGGGAGAGGTCGATGGTGATCTGGCGGGAGGTGCCCGGCGCGAGGCACGGGTTGGAGATGGGCTCCGTGAGCCAGGCTTTAGTGTCTGGGTACGCGGCGTGCAGGGACTCGATGAGGGAGCGGTGGAGGGACTCGCGCGCCATCATGAGCCCGTAGCCGAGGTAGGAGTGCTGGTAGAGGGTGAAGGCGCCGCCGCCGAAGGTGAGGTTGTACTTGTGGTCGCCTTCCGCAAGGGTCTCGGGCATGCCGCCGGAGGCGGATCCAGGGAACGTGGGCTCGAAGACGATTTGCGTGGAGCCGCCGCCAAGGTCGAATACCGCTGCTGTGGGGGATTTGTCGGGCCCGCCGATCTTGCCGAGGAGGTAGTTCACCGTGATCCAGGCGTAGACGCCTTCGTCTGTGCCTTCCATGACCTCGACGCCGTGCTCTGCTTCGGAGACCACGGGGAACGGATAGACGGTTTCGAGACGGTGACGGACGGCTTGCAGGATCTTGTCGCTCATTTCCGGGCCTAGTTTGCGGAGACCGGCGGTTGCTTTGACGGCGATGGGAGTGCAGGGCTTGAGCTTGTCGGGGACGTGCTTGACTGCTACGTCCATGAGCACGTCCAGGCTCTTTGCAGCGCCCTCAGCGTCTCCTTTGTATGAACTCAACCCTGACCCTCCTTCTCGTTTCGGCGTCTGTTCGAATATCTCATCTTCAAGCTCTGGAGTAGCACCGCAGTTGTTGAAACGGTAGACGTGTATCCGAGACCCCGTACTCCCAGCATCAATCATGAGCGCATACTGTATTATAGGTTTGTCTTTGGAATATGACATCGTGCATTTCGTCGTTCCGACTGAGGGATCCGATGCTACATCGCCCTGCTGCACTGGCACATAGCCTACATGAACGGATAAATCAACATTTCAATATCTTCAACAATGGGCCTCCTTTTTGACTAACCTCCTACGAAGTCCTTCACGCCCGGCCGTTCCCCCGGCGCAAGGTATACTAAAACCAGCAATATAAAAGCAAGTATCCCTCCAGTCTTCAGGTATCTCTGCCTCTTGCTCTGATTCATCCAGGCGACTTTTACTTCCTGCACATAGCCCATTGGGCCCCTAACCATGCGAGTAGAATATCGGCCTCGTTTCTCGAACCTGTCGTCTAATTTGTTTCTAAAGGCTAAGGGTACGGAGTTTCGTCGTTTGGGCGCCGGGTCGCTTGAGGTAGGGTAAGACCATAGATTTGAATGTTGGTATAGACTGCCAGCGTTCGACATATGCAGATTGTGAAGGTAAGCTGGCGGCGATTTCAACCTCGAGGGTAATAGGGAACGAGGGTGTGGTGTCCGCTTAGAATGATAGGGTAGCGACAGTGGGTGTGAGGTTGATTTCAGGCATTAAAAAAGGCAGCGAGTGAATAAATGGGGAAGAATGAAATGGTGTTCCGGTGCAATAATGTACAAATAGAAATAATGGCGTGTTGGGATGCCCAAGCAATGCTACTCCGGATTTTGGTCCCTTGCAACCAGATTTCGCCGCAGCCCTACGCCACACAAGCCACGATCTTTCACGGCCTGGACCAATGGCACAAAATAAGGTACAGCTTACGGCTTGTGCAACCTGTCTAAGCGAACGCAGATAGTCTTTGCTATATCAATGAGAATGTAATTGATATCAAATGCGTCTATGCAGCATGCAGAGTGAACCTCCATCGGCTCACTATACGCCGCCAGTGCCCAGTCTCCACGAACAATATAACCTTCTGAAGATGAAATTCCTTCTGCAGAAAACACGCTCAAATGCCCAGCGCTGCTGGACACCCATGCTGTCAAGCACCAGCCATTTGTTAATGAAGAACCCCCAGGACTCCTCGAGCACAGTACGCCGTTTACACCACCATCTTACTCAAAATCGCTCTGCATGGCACTGTCAGTCCCATCTGTCTGCGCCTTTATGTTCAACTTCAGCCTTCTGCCTCCCGCTGTCGCATTCGCCATCGGTGTACTCACTCCCGACACGGGGGCAGTCGAGCGCTCATCCGGGACTGAGGAGTTCGGGCCGTCGTAGTCCTGAAACTCTGGATGATTTTCGGTCTCCTCCTTGAGGCGGCGAAGACATGTCTCCTGCGAAGAATTAGTACCATTCCGGACCCCATTATTAGACAAGTCAAAGTACCTCAATAAGGTCAGCATCCAGGTACAAGGTACTCCCATCCTCGTTGTATAACCGGCAATTGCTGCACAACAACCCAATGTCGTTTCTAAACTGCCTCAGGTTCTGATATTCGTTCCTGTTGATCTTCTTCTTGATTTGGTTCATACATATTGGCGACTTGATGTGCTGATAATAATCCGGATACAAGTGCTTCGCCGGCAAATCAAGGAACGGGTCGATGATGGGACGCGGTCCAAGGCTCTCATCCATGGCCGGTTCTTCGAGATCGAGAAGTGTGTCGTAAACATTGTTCAGGATCTTTTGCATCGTGGCACGCTCCTCCGGACTCAATGTCTCTACCACTTTCGCTTGTCGACCACGTTTGCGCGGCGGAGGAACAGCATCACCATCTATCGAGATCTCATCCAGCTTGCGCTTCTCCGCTTTCGGCTTTCTACCCCTCTTCTTCGGCTGTGGCGACTCAGAGCTGTCCCTCGAAGGCGGTGGAGAGTCTCCAAGTCCATTATCAACTCTCAACCTCTTCTCTTTGTTAGCTACCCGTGCCGCCTTCTTCGCATCTTTCCGCGCGATTGCGGCTTCAATCGTGTCTTCATCGTTATCCACCGCCTCGAGCCACTGTTCTTCTGTGAGGCCGTCGTCATACTTCACGCGCGTCCGCTCTCTGGCTCCTCGCCCAAAATTATCTTCAATCTCTTCGACCACTGGATTGTCATCATTCGTGTAGATCTCTGGCAGCTCCGCCTCGGAAAGGAGGCGAGGTAGCTTTTTGCCAGGCCCGTACTTGTCCTTCTTGAGTCGCTCTGCATCCATACGCTGAAACACCTCCAACTCAGCGTCTGAGCGCATCATAACCATATTGAGATCGTCATCGTCCATTTCTTCCTGCTCCACAGCGTCCGCGGCCTCGGCAGTCTCGAGCATCACTCTCAACATAGCTTCTCTCTCCTCATTGGTCGACTTGTTATCGAATTTACCCGCTTGTATGACTTTGCCATCCATATCCAGCTTGTACTGCGCCGTTTCGAGAATCTTCTCTTCGATGGAGTTAGAACTGATCAGTCTAAGTATGCGGACCTCATTTTTTTGACCTATTCGATGGGCGCGATCCTGTGCTTGCAGATCTTGGTGAGGGTTCCAATCCGAGTCGAAGATAACCACGGTGTCGGCTGTCTGTAAATTCAGACCAAGACCGCCTGCGCGAGTGGAGAGCAGGAAGCAGAAGTACGGCGAATCCGGAGCGTTGAACTGTTTTAGCAGCTCCGAACGATCATCTGCCTTTGTAGAACCATCAAGCCGTAAGTAGGTAATACCTCTCAGCCTTAGGAAATCTTCCATGATGTTCATGATCTGTGTCATTTGGAAGAACATGAGGACACGATGACCGGTCACCTGGAATTTTGGGAGGACCCTATCCAAAAGCTCAAACTTGCCCGCCGTACGCCATAGCAGGTCATTGTTGACTCTGCCTGGATTCATCTGGTCTTCCACCGCTTCGAAGACGAAAGGATGGTTGCAAAGCTTCCGCAGCTGCATAAGCATGTTGCTCAAACCACGCATACTTGTCTTGCCACCTTTGCCGTCACTAACAGTGAGCTTATTGTTGGTCATCAACTGCTTGTAAAGCTTCGCTTGGAGCGCGGAGAAACCGCACTTGATCACCCGCTCCTGTTTGTCAGGAAGATCTTTCTCTACGTCTTTCTTCAGTCGACGAAGTAGGAATGGGCGAAGCACTTTATGCAGACGACGGATAACAAGCAGTTGCTCTTCTTCGGTCAGTTCCATCTTGTCCTGGTTTCCCGTGTTGGCGAAGGGAGTATTAAACCATTCATCAAATGACTTGACGGATTTGAAGATTGTAGGTAAGACGAAGTTTAGCAAGGCCCAAAGTTCCGGGAGATTATTTTGCAATGGTGTACCAGTTAGGATGAGGCGGTAGCGTGTGTTGTAATACTGTGTGATGGTGCTGCTGAGTTTGGAACTGGAATTCTTCATCCGATGCCCTTCGTCTACGATCATATGAAGCCATTTGACTTTGCTCAGGACAGGCCTATCCTTGATGATGAACTCGTATGTAGTCAGTAGAACCTGGAAGTTTCCATATCGAATTTGCTGAGCGGCAGCTTTTCGCTGCGGTGGAGAGCCCTTGTAGACTATCCTGTTGACTGTGGGTGCCCACTTTTCGAATTCACTGTTCCAGTTCGTCAGGGTACTATGATATATTAGTATGCGTCAGATTTAAGGGTGCAGCTGCCGTACTCACCTTAAGGGAACGATTATAAGAAATGGACCCGTTTGCTTTTTCTTCTCGATGAGATAGGTTATGAGACTGATGGTTTGGATTGTCTTCCCGAGGCCCATTTCGTCTGCAAGGATACCGTTGAGATTGTTGTTGTATAGTGAGATCATCCACTGGAGGCCCTTGATTTGGTACTCTTTAAGCGTACCACCCACCAGGTTACTCGACTGCCCCTTCACCTCCTCTTTAAAACGGTGTGCCACCTCATAATAATCAACTTTCGACTTTCCCCCTTCTTCGCCATCATCGTCATCTTCGCTCTCGTCGACCTCGGGAGCCTCTCGGTCTCCATAACGTTGGACAGCGGTCCTTTGCTGCGCTTTCACAGAGCTCGCAAGCTGTTTCAAGAACCCATCGGTCTGTTTGAGTAGATGTGAGATGCGGTCGTCTTTTGCTTCACCAAGCAGCTTGAGGTAAGCTTCTTCGTTGTTTTCTCTCAAAGCTTGAAGACGTTGTTTGGCAGTACGTTCTACTCGCTTCTGTTCCTCTTTCTCAATTGTCTGGTGTTGTACCATCATCAACCGGCCAAGCTTTTGCATCCGGGCTCGTTGCGCTACCGCAGCTTTCTTCACTTCCTCGGCATGACTAAGAATGGCCTTAATGTAGTCAATGTGTTTCTTCTTTTCCTTTGTCTCCCGCGCATCGCGCTGTTGTTTCTCTAACTTTTCAGTAAGCCGCGCCTCCCGGAAGCTTTGCTTCTTCGGTTTCCTGTACACGGCGCGGTTGACGGTCATGGCAAGGTTATCGGCCTGAATCATTTCACGGCTAATCTGTTGTCGTAACGCTCGCTGCTTTGCTAAAAGAGACAGAGATCTGTATTCGATCAAAGCCCTAAGCTTGAGAGAATCGTCTTCCAAAGGCGTGACGCTTTTGCTTGTATCCCACTGAACCAAGTTGGCGGGAGTGGACTCCAGTTCCAGCTTACGAGCCATGATACGGTTGTATATGATATTCTCGCGCTCTTCCCGAGCTCTTTCAACGTCAATCCCAGGTGGCATTATGCTTGGTATAATTGGTCTATTGCCACGCGACAAGTGCTGCCCATAGTTGATAGATTTGTGAAGATGCTCGTACGGCGACATGAAAGATTGGGAAGCTGCGCTAGGCTTGGTCGGACTATCTCGTGGAACATTGAAGGTCCCTTGTGAAGTCGCCAGATCGTCCGCTTGCTTCGAACCGAAGACTTGATTGTGTATGCCAGGTGGAATAGGCTTTTGTTTCATAACTTTCTTCATTACCTCCACCTCTTTGCGCAACAGCTCCACATTTTGCGACGACCAAGACTTGGGATCGATGCCGGAGGGTTGGGAGTCGCCTTGCTGGGTAGTAGTTCCCGCTGCTTTGTCGGAGTTCTTGTCTGTTGGGATGGCAGTGGATATCGCGCTTTTTGGAACCTGAGCACCGAATCCATTTGAGGGGATTCCCGTGTTGGCAGAGTCGTTCTGACCATCAGCAATCCCATTCTGCTGGTTGTATCCATTCTCCTGCGCCACAGGCTGCTGCTGCTGCTGCTGATGATGATTTATTCCTGGTACTGATTGCTGCTGTTGTTGCTTTTGACCCTGCTGCTGTTGTTGCTGCATTTTATATCTCTCTGCCATGAGCTTTTGCCTGTGTTGAATGGCGAACAGAAAGTTCCTCAATTTTATGAGCTCCGGATTGTCGTCTTTAACGCCTTGAGCTCGGAGAGCATGGTATTTCTAAAATAAATAGAATTAGCGCTGAGTCTGTGCGCTGAAAAGTAAGGCCGGAGGAGTGTCTGTACCTGTAGCAGCGCCTGTGCTGTCTCTTTACTGACGTTGCCGGGCATGATAGACCCCTGGGGGGCCGCCCCAGTGGCTGCTGCGACAGACGTCATGCTTCTGTCCCTCTATCTATATCTTGCTGGTCTCCTGTCCGTACCGTCCGCGTGACTCAACCAGACAACCATATGCACAAGCCTGAGTGGGGTGGCAGAAGGCGGGTTAATGTGATTTACCGGGGACGGCGAGGCGACTTTAGTCCATCGGAAGTCGTCTGCTGGGAAAAGATTGTGAAGGACAATGGCGGTGCTGCTACGTCGTCGTTACGGAGGGGGAAATCCTGTGCCAAGGGAACTGGAGGGAAACGAGCGTGGGTGAAGTTGGCAGGTGGTCGTCTGATTCGAGCGCAGTCTGTTACGAGATGAGGAAGGGACTGGTTGGAAGACGCGTCGCAAATTCGTGTGTAGCAGTTAAAGCTAAGCGCGTCTTGATATCGTGGGGTCGCAGTCGATGATGTCGGATGAACTTCGCCGGTGGATGGTAGCAGTGTCAGCCTGAAGAAAGGTCGTGTGTTCGCGCGGGCGCTGAACCTTGAGGCCATAGGGCTGAGATAAACTAGTACTAACCCGGACAGTCACGTGTTCTTACGCACCGGCGGTAACGATCGCAAAGGTAGTCTGCTAGAGCTTACAGTATTTGCATGGTTTAGTATAATGAGGCCAGCCAAAACTACTGGATGTATGTATGTATCACTCAGTACGAGATTCGCCGACCCAGATGCCATGGCTCCAATACGTAAATCTTCTGGGCTCTGAATGGCCTTTACCGTCGCAGACCAAGAATCTGCCAACGCACCTTATGAATGTCCAAATTACTCCATCCATGACCTACACGACAATAACCAAAGATACCCCTGAAGCCTAAGTGATGCTGCCATGCGGTGTCGAAGAGTGCCTGCACTGCTTCGATCTGCGGATGCTGCTCTTTTGTAAGATTGCCGCCGTCCACTCAGGCGTAAGGAACTTCCGATGTGCTCAATGCACTTCTCTTAAGCGGAGGAGGCGGCGGAGCCTTCTTTGATCGAGACGGCGGAGGTGGCGGAGGTGCTTTCTTTCCTGTGGATCCAGCTCCATCTAGGTTCGACCAGCTGGCCGTTCTCGAGCCTAGGCTGCCATAAGAGGTTGCCGGTGACGTATATATCTCGTCGAGGCGATCCGGACTGCTGCTGTCCAGTACTGCTACTTCATCAAGCGGATCGCTAAATACGTCCGCTTTCCTTGTCGTTGTCCTAGTTGGACGAAGTTGTGACTTGTTCGAGATAAGAATTGCCGAGTCCGTGGGTAGGCGGGTTACCTGCGGTCTCATCGTAGGGTGGGAATCCCGAGAGGAGTCTCGGTTCAGTCTAGCAGGACCTTCAAAAGTTGTAGTACGACTGACCCCGGGACGCATGCTAGACGGATTAAACTCGGCATGATCTCGTCGTAAGGCGGTGCCCGCTGATACGACTCTATCTGAGCGGAGCCTGGCGTCGGGAGGCAGTGGTGGAGGCTCCTCCTCAGATGAGGATTGATGATAGCTGAACGAGTGAGCGGTATTGGCGCGAGCTCGCGGAGCTCGACGCTTGTTATAGGTATCCGCCGGGACACTACTGGAAGTCGTCAGCATCGACCTGTAGATAGACCAAAGTTTCGCGGTCATACACTGTGGCACACTCTCTCTTAGTTCGCAACAGTATCTCCCGACACTTGTCGTGATAATTCAACTCTGCTTCAAGGAAGGAGTTGAGATCCGAAATGCTGTCAACTTCGCCATCCCTAATGTCCTGCATCCTTCGAAAGACTTCGTCGTTGGATTCTTCGTATTTTAGCTTCTGTGAACGAAGCTCCTCCTCAGCCCGATAGTCCTCCTTTTTAGCATTGCGCAGCTTTGTGAGAGACGTATCATATGCCAAACGCCGTTGTTCGAGCTTCTTTCGAGCAGTCTGCCATTGGTCATTAGCTGCTTCTGTGTGTACGCCGGCTGGAATAACACACCTGATACTCTTTCATCTGGGTCAATGAACGCTCCAGAGATTCAAGCCAGCTGGAAGTTGCATTTGCGACATACGACTCTTGTAGACGTGAAACATTTTCATTCGCTTGACCGAAGCCTGCTGCAATAAGCCTGAGAAGCAGCTCAGTATTCCATGAATGACTGACTGATGAGACAGTTCCCAAACGCGGAATCACTGTCAAACTCCTCACCATGCCTGACCATGGTTGTGCCCAGGTAACCTATAGGTGTGACTTTTTCCTTTTCTTCGATGCCACTTTGTTTGGAGATAGATTTGACATATATGTTCGTTGATTTGTGAAGCCGTTCCATGCCTGAGAATTGATTAGCTCACTAGCTGTTGTCCGAACAGTATGCTTAGTCCGCACCTTCATGCCTCATGGACATCTCAGCTTCCAAAGCCTGAAACTCCTCCGACGTCGTAGTCTTCGACTCTGCGCCAAGTCTTTCGTTCGTCCATTGCTTGAAGCGGTCGAGCTTCTTGTTGATGTTCATTGTGTTGCTTCAATGTCCAGCCAAGCGGTGGTCCAAGGTAGCTACAGGTATTCAAACCTTGAGGCCGCCTGGAATCCGTTCCGTGCCTCGAAATAGGGAGTGTCGGGTTACGGAACCGGGACATCAAACCCTCGAGAGCTTGGGATCGATGGCTCCAGGCGGAAAACTGGAAAGTCAGCAAGGAAGGGCAGGGAGCACGCGAAGTGAAAGTTGCAGTGAAAAGCAGTATTACCACGAGACGATGGATGCCGTGGTTGGACGAAGAGAGTAGCGGCACTTCGTAGGAGCCTCCTTTATTTAACTTCCTCCAAAATCTGGGGTAAGTCTAACAGGAAGTTTGTACCTACGTGGGCTCCCGCCAAAACACTGATCCCATGCGGCCTCCGTAGCTAATATCGCCCGTACTCAGGGGCTGTATAATTTAAGAATACGAGGATCGAATCTTTAGATCTGGTTTACGGACTTAGTTTCAATTACATCATCCAGTGCATTGCTGGCAATCCCGTCGAGCGGGTGTGGCGACGAGGGGCAAAGTAAACAATGAAATCCGCCAAATGATTATCCGGAGTTTAGCCAGCGCAACGGCGGAGAACTGTATCTCCATCACTCGGCCAAGCTGTCCTTTTTCTTTACTGGGCCACTCGCCATGAGGATCGCGTTCCCTAAGAATGGGTTGCGTCTGCCTTGGGGTCATGCTCCGCGCGTGCGGTCCTGGGCACGCTGTAGCCGCTCCTTTGCTACAGTGACGAGCGACAACAGGTATGCGAGTTGATCAATGTTCAGGCTCAGCCGCTATGTTTGACTAATATTCATAGACCATACGATGTTGTCGTCATTGGCGGTGGGCATGCTGGCAGCGAAGCTTGTGCAGCCGCTGCGCGGTCCGGCGCTCGCACTGCGCTTATTACGCCCAGTTTCGACAACCTAGGAGTCTGCTCCTGCAATCCTTCCTTCGGCGGCATCGGCAAGGGAACAATGTTAAGGGAGGTTGATGCGCTGGATGGGGTTGTGGGACGGATTGTGGATAAGGCAGGAATCCAGTTCAGAGTATTAAATCGGAAAAAAGGCCCAGCAGTTTGGGGACCAAGAGCGCAGATTGACCGAAAGTTGTACAAGAAATATATGCGCGAAGAGCTATCCGGATACCCGGGCCTGAGTATCATAAACGGAAAAGTGGCAGACATCGGCGTGAACAGAGACAATACGGGGACCGAGGCAGAAGGTCACCATGGAAAGATAACGGGCGTGTGTTTGGAAACAGGAGACATTATTCCAACGACCTCTGTAGTCATTACGACAGGGACATTCTTGAGTGGCGAAATACACATAGGTTTGGATGTCTTCCCCTCAGGGCGCATGGGTGAAGCGGCGACCTTTGGCCTCAGCAAGTCTCTGCGGGATGCCGGATTCCAACTGGGGCGTCTCAAGACGGGCACTCCGCCACGGCTGGATAAAAAGACCATAAACTACCAAGCATTGGCACCTCAGCCTGGAGATGATCCACCGACGCCGTTCAGTTATATGAATGACACGGTACCGGTCGCGGACCAGCTACTCTGCTACAGCACCTCTACTAATACCACTACGCACGACATAATACGAGCGAATCTCGACAAGACTATTCACATTCGGGAAACGGTGAAGGGCCCGCGATACTGCCCGTCACTAGAGTCCAAGATCATAAGGTTCCCTGACAGAGCTGAGCACATTGTATGGCTCGAGCCTGAAGGTTTTGACACGGATGTCATGTACCCGAACGGCATATCAATGACTGTTCCCGCAGACGCGCAAGAACAGATACTCAAGACGATCGAAGGCTTAGAAAACGTAACCATGCTTCAGCCCGGGTACGGTGTTGAATACGATTACGTCGATCCTCGCAGCTTGCGCTCGACCCTCGAGACTAAAGCCATTAAAGGCCTCTTCCTTGCAGGCCAAATCAACGGAACAACTGGGTATGAGGAAGCTGCCGCGCAGGGTATCGTGGCTGGCATGAATGCAGGCCTTGCTTCCCAGGATAAACCTCAGGTTACTATCTCACGAAGCGACGGATATATCGGTATCATGATAGACGATCTCATCACCAAGGGCGTTTCCGAACCATACCGCATGTTCACGTCTCGCAGCGAATACCGGATGTCTGCCCGAGCTGACAATGCCGACTTGCGCCTGACCGAGAAGGGCCGCGCAGCGGGGGTGGTCCAAGACTCTAGATGGGCTCGCTATACGTCCGAACTAGCGGAAATGCAAAAGCTGCAGAGGCTCTTGGAACAGTTTACCCTGCCCTCAAATGCATGGCAAGCCCACGGTTTCCGCGTCCACACTGATTCTACTCGCCGCTCCGCGTTCGAAATCCTGCGCCTTCCGAACACCACCGTTGATTCCTTTGTGTCTTTGATACCCTATTTGTCCAACTTCTCTCCACGAGTCAAGACCAGGGTGAGCATTGAAGGTGTGTACGAGCCTTACATCGCGCAGCAGACCGCTGCTATGCGCCTTTTCGAGAAAGATGAAGCCTTGAAGTTGCCGCCAGATTTGGATTACGACAGTGTGCATGGTCTGAGCATGGAGGAGAAGTCTTTGCTGGCGAAAGTCAGACCGGAGAGTGTGGGCCAGGCTAGACGTATGGAGGGCGTCACGCCTCATGCGGCATTGCGATTGCTGGCTTTCGTGAGAGGGAGAAAGAGTCGAGTTGTGGAGGATATTGCTGCTGCAGTGAAAGGAGGCGAAGAGATGCAGATGGCTGTGTGAGAACCGAGGGCCGAGCACAAGATGCTGCAAAATTTTGACCATCATTGGCGCAACTCCAATAAGAGAGGGTAGTAGAGCTTGCCTCCGCTTGTCGGGCGACGCCGGACCAACGAGGGCTTGCTACGGGCCTCGACATTACCAACCTCGGTCGGTCATATTTCCCTTTGCGGGTGTCGTCCCTTGCCTGCTTGAAGCATAACACTGGACTGGCACAAAGCGCGAATATCCAGAGTCGAATCCCTTTGCTGTACCATACTGGCGTGAACGACGCGGAAGCCATTCTTACGGTATCCGCAGGAGACGAAGACCGGAGAACGGGTCAAGACACTCGAATTGGTGGAACTCCGAATAGAGAAACAGCCGAAACGCAAAGGAATATGGAAAGACGATATCAAGCCGCCCTTGCTTCTGCTGAGTAAGGATCCCCAGTAGGGTTTGTACAGAGATTTTGGAATGGGAGCGCATTTCGAGTCGAAACTTGACGAGTGGGAAAGCGCGCTTCGCCTGCTCGACTGGTACCCGCGCCCTATCCCGCCCCTTCACGCCCCTTCACTACGGTACAGCCAACGGTGCCTCAACATGCCACCGCGTAGGACATTGCCTGTAGCAAAATTATCAACACATGCCGCGGCGCTCTCTACTCAAACCTAGACATTTGGATTTCACTCACCTCTCATGTGTGGTGTCTCAATAAAAGGACGATGGATCCGCGTTTATGACTACTCGATCAAGCGATGCATTCGGCATAAGTCTCTTTGCGATGAGGAGTTTTGATGATGAAAGCTCAGCATTATCCGATTTGTCGTAGTTAGAAGTTGGAAAGAAATAGGTCTGCTCGTACTCCAAACAGCCCTCTAGCCCTCCATTTTTGCCTTGTGTAACCAGGCACCGACTGTTGTGGAAGATAGCAGAAACTTACCATGAACCGCACATACCGTAAGATTTGAGTTCCCATAGCCGTCAATATATAATAGGAAGACCGTTACTTCCCTTCCCTACCTTACCTAGCTCGTCCTAATCCTTGTTTATCTAATTTGCAGGAGAGCTTTTGTGCGTACCGCCTCGTCTCTGCGTCGTGTGGCCTTGTTAATATCGGGCAAACTTGTCCTAGATGACCTTTTCCTCTTGTGAATTCCGCGTCTACCCAGCTAGATGGTATACTGGCCCGCAATACGATGTGCAGCACAGCTAACACTCTGTGAATAAGTATTCACCACGCCGGTAACTTCAAGTAGATCGAGTCTTTACTGAAATGGACATACTTAGTACCAAGGCAATACAAATGCCGAATCCTCTGTGCCATGGTCCGCTGACACCAACAGCACCGGGAAGTGAATTGGGAGGTATGAGAGCACCAGAGAGTACAGTTTCGATGCCATGCAAAGCACGAGTACCTGTGGCCATGCCGAGGACTTACCGCCACTGTCTGCAATCAACACCAATGTTAAATTATCTACCTGTTACTGAGTTGGAGCCTAAAGCGGACGATGACAGGGAATGGTTCATGCAGCAGCTCGTGAATGGGGATGAACTGGCCATGAAGCGGCAAAACAAGTTGCAATCGCGGCAATATATTACATCACCATCAACCATCCGTAACGTCACCGGAATCATCATCCTCCGTGTCTGCCACCGTCAGCACTATGATTATTATCATCAGCGTAACCAACATCATCATCACCATCATCACGTTGTCAATCCAGTTTTGCTTCCCGACCGAACTCATTCGAGATGGCGGAGGGTAGGCGAACTTAGGATTCTTATTATTAGCCATCCTTGGGCTCGTATTGTTTAAAGCTATGATTTCGTCGTCTATAGTATTGTGTATATAATAGTATGTTCCGTACGTTCTCTGCAAGTAGAAAGTATTACTTATAAGGCTCTTCGCGCTACACCATTTCATCAAATGTGAATCAGAAACTATGTTCGCACATATATGTAAATTGTACGTCCACTAAGTGGCGGTAATCTTCTCTGCTTGCTCCTCTAAGGATTATTCTTAATAAAGGGGGACATGATATTCTTGGTGCTGCACTGTAATAGTATGGCTAAGTCGTTGTTTTGCAACTCGAAAGGATCCTTACTTCACTGTCAAGAGTTGTAAGCGGAGCAAATATAATGGGTACATAGTCCGAGTTCTGCCGAGCTGGTTACTTTGGAGGTATACTCTGTTCGTGAGAGCTCAGCGATGACAGCAGAGATCGACTGGTTCGTTTCGTGTCCCCTGACTCCGCTGCGCTGCGCTCGACCCTCTCTGTCTTGGGCTAGTTGAGCAGGCTGTTCTGATGTAAGCTTTTATACGTGCAGCCTCTCTGGTCGTCGAAAGATATTTACTATATTTGCGCCCTTATCTGATCTTCTTCGCTGTGTTATCCTAGATGCACAGTAACCGGGTTCTGCGGCCAAGTCCGCTGCTCACCATCCGGATACGCTTTAACATATAAAAGGCATGTTAAGTCGCCTAAAGGAAGAGGACATAGGAAAGGTTCTCAAAGCAAAATGCCTAAGGCTGGCAGGTGGGACACAGAGCAGCAGACACTTGCAGCATTCTTAACCTCCCTTTTTTCCCCTACTGACTTTAGCTATAATACCTATAATTTACTTATCTATAGCAATATACTCTAGTGAGAATTCTCCGTTCTAGCGGCCAACGTTGCAAAAATTGGCTTTTCTCTGACCGACAAGCAGATGCAAAAGTCACGAACTTTTAAACGTCTTCCTGGGGAGTATTTTAGGACTTATGTGATAGCTGCTCATCGTCATGCCCGCCAGTGACTGTCAGCACCTTCTACGCTAGGATCAACATTATTGTCTTGATCATCGGCATCAGCAGTAAATTTATGGCCTCTTCATCGTCACCCATGTCACAACCATGAGCGAATCAAGCCGTTCTCTCATTACACATACAATCTCGCGCTCTCTGCACTCCAGAGACACCGGGAGATGATTAATTCCTCCGCACCATTGACATATCCTAGTGGTTCTGTTCATTAGCACTGCCTTTATATATTAGGTTTTCCTTCAAATGCTACGTGAAAGGATTAGATTAGTCGCTACATCGGTAGTTGGATCACCAGCAGAGACAAATGACGCGCTCACGGGTATCACGAGCGAGGAGTAAGCGGGCAAGTAGGAAACAGGGGTTTGGGCTATCCTGCACAGGGAGGAAGGGAAGTCAAACATTTTCGCGCCATTTTTGCTCTTACGTATTTATGCGTAAAATATGGTGCAGCAGCGTCCATTGACGGCGGCATCGTTCCAAGCCTGCAAGAATGAAAGACCTATCAGAGTGTGTTAAGAGAAGGAAAACATGGATTCTGTGCATTGATAGTGATGTAGATAAAGCGTATGATTCCAATGCTTTTTTAAAGTCCAATACTTGCGAGACTTGCCATAGGTAATGCTTGAATGGAGGACTAAAGGCGTAACAAATATCGGCTCACGGGCAAGAATTGGCTTCATTTGCTCGAATTCAAAGTGGCTGAGAGAGGCAAAACAAAATGTCCGGTTTATGACAAAGACGTACTGACACTCAGTCGACGATATTACCCAGATGTATCCCGGATGAGCAAAGCCGGAAATCTTGCCGACGGTCAGGATGTCAAGAGAAGTGGATAGCCCCATATCTTTGATAGATGGAAAATCCAAACAAGCGCCGATGTGATGCATATGCATTGTGCGGTTAGTCCGAAGCGAAGATTAATCAAAGGCGGCAGCCCTGACAGAATGACTGAGGCGCCATGCTCAGCTTCTTTCCTACGCGCGGAGCCGTTAGTCAGCTTCCCTCGCCTTCTTCCTTCCGTCCCTCAGCCCTCAAACCAAGCCAAGCAGCACCAGCAATACAGCTCCCAAAGCACACCCCAATCAGCACCCTCCCCCTCCTCCCCAACCTATTCTTCTCCTTCTCATCCGCCCCCTTCCTCCCAATAATCTCCACCGCCCCGTTCGTCCACGTATAACTCATTCCGCTCCACACCGTCGTTGCGGCCACCACGCCCTGAAACACCCTCATAATGTCAGCCACACGCTGCGTGCTGATGCTGCTCGCTTCAAGAAGCGGCAACGCGGTCGTCGCGCCAATGAGGCCGAGCTGGAGAAACGTGTTGAATTTGGACATGGTGGTGGGATGCACGATGGCTGAGGGGAGGGAGAAGTCCCAGTACCGCGCGAAGGTTACGGGGCGGGGGAGGGATATGTAGCGGTAGTAGATTGCTGCTATGGCGAGCGAGATGTCGCGGCCGAGGATTAGGGTTGCTAGCCATACTATCTCCGCGAGTCAGAAAAGAATCACCAGGGCCTGTTCGGCCCATTCATAAGGCGGGCCCGGCATAGCAAGGGGCTTTGAGGTAATGGAGAACGGGAGCAACAGTGGCTATTCCTACCTGGTAATCCGCCCTTGATAGCCAAACAAACCGTCAAAACAGTCATGAGGATCTTATCCGCCATCGGATCTACCACACTCCCCACCACCGTCTGCAGCTTCCATCTTCGCGCTATCCAGCCATCAACTAGATCAGTGATGCCGGCATATGCGAACAGTCCGACGGCCCAGAGATGCTGGTCGTGCAGGACGAGATAGCCTATTGCAGGAGCGGCTATGAGACGAGAAAAGGTGAGGATGTTTGGGAGTGTATAGATGTTTTCGTGAGGGGTGAGGGAGGAGAGCTGATCCCGGACTCTGTCTCTGAGGTCTTTGGCAGTCGCGGCAAGAGGTTTCCGTTTGGCTGATGGAGTCGGTGGGGGTGACCTTGATGCCTCAGGTGTCTGAAAAATTGTTAGTTTGGCTCTTGTGGTCAGATGACACTGGTATAGGAATATGGATCCAGGTCGGTGCAATTCCTGCTTGAGGCCGTGCGTTTCGTGGTGCCATTTTACATGAAATGTGATAAAAGGATGGATAGTTTCGTGTAACGCGTTCTACGTGCATTACTACATCTCTCGATTTCCTGGCCCTAAGCCAGACAGTAAGGTTCCTTTGCATGAGCCGGACAGTAGTGACAATTGTCACTGGTTCGATGGGAAACTTGAGGGCATATTCTTCCTCGGAGAAACCGCGGGCGTTTATATTGCGGCGTGCACTCGTTTTTCATATACACTAGTTGATTTCATGCTACCATGATTGATATAGAGAGTGAGCACCTACTCCTTTTGCCTGTACCTTTCTAGCCCCTGCAGCATCTACATCTGGCTTCCAAGATGATGACAGGCAGCGTATTGTGTCATAGACACATGATGTTCTTTTTCTGTAGCTGATTTTCTCAGAGCATATCTCAAACGTCACAGGACCCTCTGAGTGGTGTACCTTAATGCTGCTGGTCTAGATGGAGATCGAGAACAAGGCCACGTGACGGCTGAAGTCGAAGCGGTAGCGTTATGCCTGACATTTTTGGATGCGTCGGGTAACCACGTCCCTCCCACAATCCATACATTACGGCGTAAACAGTCACTTGGAAGTTTCAAGCTTTGTCGAGAAGCTAAGCGCAAAGCGCGTACTGAGAGCTTGTCCATAGCATTTTGCTGCCGCTTTGCCTCACCAAAACACCATGGTACGAGAGGACGTCAGAAGTCAAGATAAACGCGCGTTTAGCGCTTACAGTTTCAGGTACGAGATCACCTGATCTGGAACTCAATCTGATGGCATTCTGGCGGTGAAAGTTACCCCACGCAGATCTTGGGTTCGGTCCATTTCTCGCGGTTCGCGAAACAATAAATCGCCGAAGGGATCAACATAAAACAGGGCTTGTGGTTTCTTACCGCGCAGCTGACCACTTCTGATGGCAGTGTGCAGATCGGATAAGAAATAGCGGAGGGCCCTCCGTTCGGCCTCGTATTCGTTGTGTCACATATTTAGTGACGTTCCTGTTAATGTCAGTCCTGGATTTAGTATTCGGCTAGGAAGCCCTGCCAAGCCAGATGATTGCAAATCGTGTTCTCTTTAGCCGGATCAAAGTGGCTATGCAAAGCTGCATCTGCATGTTCTCTGGTGATCAGTTCGTGTACCTTGACCCTTGTGGACATGTCGGGTTGAGTTGCTCAGGTACGAAAGTCAAGTCGGCACAAGGTTACATCCGCCAAGCCTTGCTGGTCCTTTGCAGATCTGCCGTTGCATCCGCCGCATCCTTCGACGAACTGCTCGGGCAACTCGCCTCGAAGAGCGCAACATGTACAAGTGGAGCCGAGCAAGGGCCCCAGGCAAAGTCGACTTTACCTAAGAACTGCTCCGCTGGAAAACTTGAGTCTCGTACCGTGATTCATGATTATCTATCTGCAATGAAAGAATATGTACAGTTCAGGGCATAGTCACACCGCTTTACGTCACGCCCCTTTTCCACTTCGCCATGAATTATCCGGCGAAACCCTCACGCCCCCAGCGCTGATGATCCCTCTTCCGCGATCGGAGCGGACTCTCTGTAATATTGTCCACGCCGTATGCCTATGCAGCAAGGAAAAAACCGCAGAGAGGTGTTACGTTGGATTCTGGCACTCTGCCTTCCAAGGCGTCGTCCACTCATTGACCGGTAACTCCGTCGTCGTAGGCTCGGGAAGCTGCAGGGTTGGTAAAAGGTACCTCTCTCTCAACGCGCAGAAGAGCAACAGGCGTATCATGTGAATCGAGCTCTGTCATAATTGCTCAAATATACATTTTGCGGTATGCTGCGTCGACGCCGAGTGCTCTTCATCATGCGCAAAGGATAGTTGAGGTGCGTTACCGCAAGCCAGCCCACAACTCAACAAATGCCGCACTGGACAAAGGCCTTGATAGAACATGCGCTTGTGAATGCCCTTGAGCCGTTCGCAACGCAGCTTGGGATTGTCGGATCCGTTGTCAGGCGCCGGTGGTCCAACCGGGCATCTGCGCAGGATGCTGGCTCCGCTCAACCACTTCATGTCCGCTTCCATGTGGAGGCCAAGGTCTCGAGTGCTGGTAGGACGTCGGTGAATCCGCTTGACCCTGAGTAGCCCATCGTGCGTTGACTGCGGCGTATCCTGGCTGATGCGCCATGGCTGGTGGTGAATAGTATGCCTCACGTAGACCTAAACCCGCAGTCGCATGTTGTGGTATAGCCACGCCGTCTGCCTTGGCTAGGTGCTGCGGATACTGAACTGTTTGGGCATGCTGTTGCTGCTGCTGGTGTTGCTGTTGATGCTGGGGGTGGGGAGTCGGCGCAGAGCTGCCAGGCGGTACGGCTCTGTTGTTTGGATCTAGGGATGCCGTGTATGTCGGAGGAGCATAGGAGTGGTAGGCTTCCGCGCCGATCTGCGGGGGTGCTGTAGGCTGAGCGATGTAAGCGTTGTTGGGCGCTGACATTGCGGTCATGGTGTAGTTTGGCGGGCTAGAATACTGCTGTTGTACCGTATACGGGGATCCGATGCCTGGACTAGATAACGTTGCATAGAATGGTTGTTGAGACGGTGTCTGATGCTGTGGAGAGTAGTACATTTGTTGACTCATGTACATGTCAGGTCTTCTGTCTCCATAATACGTGAACGCGGCGGGGTTCCGCCGAGAATCATTCTGATTCTGGACGCCGTCCTCTGACTCCTCCATGGGCGAACGGAAGTTTTGACGTAGGATGAGTTCGGGTCGGGGCATTATGGTTCGTAGTCTGGATTGCTGAGCTGTGCTGGGTCTCTGTAGGCGTTGGTTTATTACGTCGTCTACTTTGTAGTAAGAAACGAGGTGGTGGTGGACGCCATTGACGGTGACACTCATAGTCTTTTTGACAAGTCCATCGGTCTTAAAGCCGTATGAGTCAACGAGGGATCCGATCAACTGACGTTCCAACTCCGTATCTCCGCTGGATGTTGTCGCGGCTCCCGGTGCACTCTGTCTGATCATGGGAGTGCTAGGGGCTGTGGGTGGGGAGCTTGGCGAATGATCATTGCTGCCGTCGTCTCCTTCGACTCTTGGATAGGGTTCCCCCGGTCTTGTAGGTCTTTTTGCCCGCTTGGTAGCCCTCTTCTTCTCACCCGGAGGGAATGGCTTCATCAATTCGCGGTAGATCAGGAAGTTGCCCAGAATACGACTAGGGCTCCATGCTACACCGTCGGTCCATCGTTTAATGCCAGATGCATTCTCCTCGTAGATGAAAATGCTCCCACTTCGAATGAGGGAGTTTCGCTCCCTGTCGTGCGGTCGACGAGGCACATGGGGAAGTTGGCCTTGCAAGCATGCTTCGAACAAAATTAAGGCGTCACCGGTTGAACCTACAAACCCTTCCCATGTAGGTTGCAACGAGCTGTTGCCGCCAGTGCTACCCATAGCAAGGTACTGGAGGAGTTCGTTCGGTACTTCCAGCAAACTTCAGATTTTGGAAGTCTATGTTGCAGTAACTTTGTAGCGCTGAAAGCTCGATCGACTTGCGGTTGAATACCTCTTCTGGTGAGCGCTCTTCGAGCAAGGGAAATCGTTACCTCGGACAGAACGAGATTCACAGAGCAAAGACACGGTCTGCTTTGATGTCAGTTTACGGCTTGTTAGAGAGTGCAGATCTGTGGTAAGGTGCACATACTACTGAAGAGTGGTGGGAGAAACTCAAAGATATGACTTTTGAAGTTGATGGGTCGGGTCCACCTTGATTGATGGGGACTGCGCTCTGACCGTTGACAACTTGCGCAAACAGCGCACGAAAAGGCTGGCTTCAAAGCAGTAACCGTGCGACAGCAGCTGAAGACAGTCAGCTTTGCCCTCTATTTGCGAAGAGTCTGATGCGCAGCTGTCAGAAATCTGTTTCAGAAAAGTGAGCGCCGCCATAATGGCAGGCGCGAAGTAGGAACGGAAGAGAACTGTAGTGAGAGCCAGGAACGAGGTGAGTACCTACTTGGTATGGAAGAGTAGGTTAAGGCGCAAGAAGCAACTTGGGGAGGCTAACAAGCTTGCTATTGCGGTAGGCAAAAGTCTACTACCGATTTGCGAAAGTTTATCGGCAACAACCCAAATGAACGTGATATTGCTCCAACTGTGATATTTACACTTCTATTGACTTGGAGTTGCAGTAAGTTTTGGGTTGGTTCGTCCTTGGTATCCAGTCATACGAATTTTACCTGAGAGCCGATCTGCCGTGGAGTTGCCTTACGAGAAAAATATCGCAACGCTTGGCGTTTTCTATTCTGAAATGATGCGTACAAGGGAAACGCGTCCAGCTCTTTAGCTGGTATTCTCTTTGCGATTTGAGTCTTGGTGAAGGTTCGTTGCGCGCTTTGCTAAGCCAACGCTAGAATTACCAGGTGCGAGGCAGTCAAATGTAGAAGAGCAATGAAGGTCTCTGCTCAGGACTACCCCACCGGTCCACATATGCCGGCACGGTACCTAAGGTAGCTATTGAGGGTCAAAGCAGTGCGTAAACGATATTATTGTATTGCTACGGCGTCTCGAAACAAGTCGTCACAGCCACCAAGCATCGACACTGAAGCCCTGACCATGACGATCTGCATGTGCCAGGAACTTAAGCGGTTACGTGTGCATATTTGCAGGGCTCAACGTAGTCGACAAAGTCCGTGGCAGTCTCGAAGATGAATAATAGCTGCAACGTCCAATGCTAGCGAGGGGTACGCTATCTGATGGTGAATTGGTTTTGATGGAGAGGCAACTGATCCGCTCGGCCCGATTGGTTCTGGTTTGCGGTTGAGTGCTGTGTCCAAGGGCGAGCTGTCACTGCACGAGCGCTGTCTACAAAGGGCTGAACGCCAACAAATACACTGAGGCTGAGCGGCAACAAGGCGAACTCAACGCAGCGAAGCGATTGCAAGGAGAATAAGCGGTGTGTTTTCAGGCCCGGTAGGAATGATTGTGGTCTCCTGCGAAGGTCATCGTGAGGTATCTAGATGGACGCAAGATGTGCGGAAAACAGCGAGACAACGCGGAAATAAACGACAATCATGGCAAGTCCCGGAAAGGCGAAGAGGTAGCAGATTGACATCCTTGTCCATCTATAGGGCTCAACGTTCAAGAAACAGATTGGCCATGTCCCGTCTTGGCGTGTGGCACTACCGTATGCGATGGAAGAGGAGCATTGCAACCCGTCCAAGGCGTAGCGGACAGAAGGACTTGCGCCGCAGCAGCCCAACGCTTGACTGAGAGGGCAGCTGAGACATCAGCGCAACATCATTTCCAATGATCATGCGCGCTGCAACATAGCGCGTAGCTACCTCCGTATCCCATCAGCAAATGGCCGCATGACTACGGCGCTACTACTGAAGTGATAAGTCAATGTCAACCAGGGATTGTGCGGTTTGATGGTCACATTCGGCTTTGCGGCTCGGGCTGGAACCGAACAATCATGTTCTAGTTCAACAACGGCGACTCCCCAAAGCAACTGAGGTGCTAGGAACGAGCGCGCGATTATTGTTGTTGAAGATTAAAGAAAATAAAGTCAATTGCCGCGCGCTTTGAGAGTTTGACGATCTGCAGGCACAAGCACGTAAGTTGCTCGGCAATTTACCCTCCCCGGCTATTGTTCAAACCGTTGCAATACTTAAATACCCACCACACCCACGCACGCGCGGAAATACGGTCGAAGGGATCTGGACGATTAACGAAGCAGGGAAGAACCGAGTTGTTGCCTTTACGTAAGGCCGATCCTCGAGAATAGTTGTAGAAGCCATTTATCGGATGGCTTAGACCGGGTACGAACACCTGTGAATGCGCTTGCACTTCGTCGACAAACCAGAAGCCAAGAGATATGGCAGCCAATCCCGGACGGACAGGGCCCTGCTCCGCAAACCGGTGATAATGGTCCCTGCAATAATAATCCTGTCCAGAGGGGCTAAAGAGAGAAATGCCGGCGCCAGTAAATCTGCCGTATGTTCTATGATGTCACAAGACCACAAACCGTTCCTGATTATGGCGGGGTATCACAGAAGCGAGTGCTGCCACCATGCCTACTGGCGTACAGAGGTCCAGCACAGTATGAATAGTAATCAGAGAGCACTCGAATAATAAACTGATCACGACTGAGCTGCGCCTTGAGACTTGCTCCAATACCTGGAAGCCGTTGCTGTTGACCGGCTCTCACGGCAGGTAGTGTTTCCTAATGTCTGAGATACTATACCTAAGGATGTTCGGCCAACTTCTTTGAAAGATCTCCTAGAGTACCACGCAATCCCTGGTGGGATCTGGCAAGTAGACTGGTGAAAAAGCGGTAGAAGCTGACTCGAGCAGAGCTTCGCGACTGGTCTAGAACTCATATTCAGACTCGAGCCCATATGGACCAATTATCGAGGACGTTAATGAATGCACGGCCCTTGTGATCAGTTTCATAAGCAGGTGTACATTATTATCACGAGCCATCGCATACAAGTCCCTCCTCTGCATCCAGCCGGGCCAGGAGAGGGGCGCTAGGAATGTTACATTACCCTGTTCACCCTTTGAAGTGACCCGGTTTGATGAAACTGCCTTGTCGACTCCATGTCCGGATCCTCGCTGTTAGAAACAACCACAAAGCAGTGAAGTACTGCAGTTGCCCGTGATTCCGTTCGCAGCAGCTTCGCGCGGTGACAAAGTGACGAAACAACAAACGGATGGTCAGAAACTGCAGAAGAGGCCCCTCGGCGGCTTTCCACGGAAACAGCAGAGCCTGTCGGAGGTTTAGTTCTTACATACCGATTGCGCCATTCGCCGGGAACCTTAACCTTTTCCAGATTTTCTCTGCAGGCAAGTACTCAAGACTCAAAGATGCAAGAATGTCGTTACAATTGAGCATAGTACAACAGAAAATCTCATGCATACTGTGCATGCTTTACGGAAGAGGCCAGAGGCACCGGTAGGAAAGCTGCGTAATGGTCTTTCACTCTTCTACTGAATCAAGTATTACTACTTACGGACAGACTGCCAGCTCTTTTCGCAAGAAAAAGCAATTGATCTACAGACCGTCGCGTCTTTGTCAATAAACAGATTCTCTTTCGTCATCGGTAACCCCTACAAGATGAGCCACAGAGTACACAAGCAACCATGCTGGCGGACAAAACACCGTTTTGCTTCCGTGCTGCTGCGCATGTATCCGCTACTGGGTGTGCTTCGTCGTCTTTGCGTGGCCTCAACTCACTATAAACATGCTCATTTGCAACTAGCATGATGGCAAGAGTAAATCTGTCCGATGCAAGAGCTCCTCCACCTGACTGATACCGTCCGAGAAGTGGTCATCGCCACAGCACCTTCGTTCTCGTATTTGCGTCAATCGGGTTCACCATACTCCTACTACGAAAAACAGAGGTCCTCGAGCTCAAAAGCCACACATAGGCCTACTCTTGCCGATGGCTTCGGCAATATCCCTAAAACAATCCACCTCTTTGCTTTCGAAGTCGGTTCGCTCTCGACCGCATCTTTCTCCTCGGAAGTATGGAGCGTGAAGTCTGGCTCGGCCTATTCTAAAGATACTCTTGCCGAGCAGCGTCATCTGTCCCACAAGCCCCCGGGGCTCTAGACAGTCTTTGTTCGCGATTACCTTCATTCTTGCTAGCGTCTGAGAACCGTTGCACAGAAAACCTGCGTATTACGTTTTAGCCGATGTGATGGCTTGCAGCTCCTCAATGAGCTCTGGGCTAACACGAACCATGTGTTGTCCTTTATGCCTCCTTCTTACCCAAGGCACGATTAATATGGACCTCTACGGCACACAATGACCATCTGCGTTCAGCATTTATATTTTCTGTGCTAGATGTTGTCAAGCGCCAACCGATGAACGTCGCGGACGAGATCCTAGGTCCGGATGCCACGGGGCAAAATTGACATCCTAGCATTGTAGAAGCAACAGTGCAATACGCCATAACAACCCCGTCCAGCCAAGCCCCTGACCCGACCTGGAGTCCAGCGAGCAAGTATTCGTCTCATAGCAACTCTGCACAACATCTGGTCACTGTTTACTGTTCTGCATCCCGACCACTTCCAACCACAGTCTACTTACACGGTCCTAAACAAATGTATCATCATCTCAGCCTCTCGCCGTCGCTTTCCTTTTCAGTCTAATGCTCATAACCTTCATTGTCCCGATATCAGCGCCGCAGTCTTATTTCTTCACCGCTTCTGTAAAACTGCCCAATAGCGTAACCTATGCATAAAGAGCACTACCACCCAGGCTACATAATCGCATCAATCTACTCGGTAAATATTTTTCACCCTTCTGCATTTCCTCGTATAATACCGGTGCAGCACAACTTCAAAATATGGCCTATGCTGACCTAGCTATTCTCACCTGGTCAGTAAAGGACCAAGACCTGGAATGCGAGCACTCCCTCTCGATCGCTTTGAGTCTGCTTCGACGTACTTCAAAGAATGCCCCTACTACTTTTCAAACGCGTGTAAGCCCAGCCGAAAATCCACTTAGGCCTCTGCTTCGGTATTCTCAAAGGCCCGCGCCAACGCAGCCAGCCACCCCCTACGCCGAATACTCCTCCGGTCGTCCATTCTCGAGCAACACGCACATCTTCACGGCACACTCACCCCCTGTTCAACCGTCCCCCTCTCTAACGATAAGCACCTCTACCTTCCCTTCACTATTCTTCTCTCCTCCAATTTCCGGACTGACTAGGTAAGCTCCACCCAAATCCACCAAGCGGCAGTAAGGTAGGAAGGTAGGTAGGTAGTTCACTCCCCACACGCTCTCCAGCTCACTCCATGGGTCCCGTCTCTCTCTCTCTCTCTTTCTCATACATTCACACCCTCAGGACTGTCATTTTATTCAATGACTTCTACAGTTTTCAATGCGTAGACAGCCTCACGCTTTCCAAGTAAACTGCGCAAGCAAAACTAACCGCGCCGGAGATGGTGCCTCAGCGCCCTTAAGCACACCACGCTGCCATTTATGCTTTTTCCGGTTATGTATGATGCATCCCTGAGGCCTCTGTCGCAGTTGCCATCGCCCTCTGCCGCGAGTAACGTTAACAATAGCTGTGAATCCAATCTAAGCAACAAGAGCCTGGCTGCTATTTTACCTACCCGCTAGCTTGGCTTACCCTTCACAAAAAGAAAGCACAACATTCCTGCGCTTCACGACCTCTTCAGCACCCAGTTGCTCTTCCTCCCGTAGTCCTCCATACTTAGGTAGTACATGATCTCACCTTGCGAAAGAACGAGATGCGCGGAAGGTGGGCCAAGAGAGCGGGAACTCCATCTCCCAGACCAAAACAGTCGCAGCCGGGCAGGTACACTTGGAGACAGCGAGAAGAATGAGGAGTGCAGTTCCCACCTTCTACAAACAAATTCTTAGGTATGCAACTCCGCCTACCTACTGTCTATGAGCACGAAATCGCGCAGGATGGGTAGATAGATGCAATGCAGTGGTATATGCAAATCCCCCCGCCAAGATAAGTAAGATACTCAAGATCCCCTCCGACGGGAGCTGGTAAGTGATCTCAAGACACGCTCACAAGACCTCCTCATCCGCAGCCATTGTCGGCGCCGCTTCCTCCACTCCTATCATTGCACCATCTTCCTGCCCGTTCTGCTGCCCATCCAGCCCATTTAGCTCCTCTTCCGCTGCGGCTGCACTCCTCAGCGCAGCCACCGCCGTAGCAACGGGATCCTCGCCCACTACACTCTCCTCGACGGCGAACTTCCTCCTGAACACCCTCAGCCATCTGTCTCCCCACCCTCTGATAACTGCCCCTATCTCTCCTTTTCCTTCCGCCTCGTCCCCGTAGCCGTTCTCAATCATCTCATCGTTCGCTCCGTCCGCAACGCCAATCAGCGAATCTTCGATAAGCCTGAATAGCGCCCTCATATCGTCTCGCTCCTTCAGCAACGTCTGATCCAGTATGCCGACTTGCTCGTCCGGTAACCCCGGCTGCAGTCGTGCCGTCACGATTTGCCTCACACGGTTCGTGACTTTGAACACTGTCGTGCTGACCAGTTCGTAGACGTACGTTTCGCTCAGGATCCTGCCGGCGTTGAGGTGATCCATGAGGGCCCATTCGACGACCGACATCGGGGAGATGATTGTATAGTTGAGAAGCTTGTCGATGATCGTCACAGCGACACCTGGTTGATCCTTCCAATACTCCACCACGGAAGTTATGATCTGTCTGCGAGCCGCGTCGGAGATAAGACCGATGTTGAGGAGGCGTTCTTTGCAGCGCTCAATGCAGGAGAGGACGTGCGATAGCGATTTGGAGCCGACGTAGCATATTGCCGTGACATATGCGTCTGTTGAACAAACGTGTACATCGGAGACCTCGAGTTCTGCTGCCTTTTCATGGATGCGGTTAATCACTTGTTGGATTTCCTCGTCCGGGGCCTTCTTCCGTATCAGAGTCATGATTTCTTGACCTTCCTCGGAGAATGGTGTGGCTGGCTAGCGTTAGCACTTTACATCGTAGCCAGTTGTGTTTTGACTCACTATTAGATTTGTACTTGAAGTCAGGGATATCCTTCTCCTTGCTTTCCGGAACCAGCGGATGGTATGGCTCTGGAAGGGTTTCGCGAACTCGTTTGGCGAAGCTCAGGCGGATCTCTTTGTCGATGACGTCAATGATGAATGCTTTCTTTGGATGCAAATCCGAACGTGCTACATCGTCGACCCTATATCCATTGTCAGCAATACTTCTGGCGAACGGTATGGAGCTCGGCTTACCATTCAGCCCACTTCCATCGAAACTCGAAATTGCTCAGATGGTGCGCGAACCAGTCCAAGAAGCGATAGCTAAGCTCCATATCCATGACGTCCACCCGTTGAAACAAATATCTTATAGCCCTCCCAAGACTTGGTGCTATCGCAGCAGGTGCGACCCTACAAGCCTCCGTGATGATCGAATGATAGTATACTAGCTTGTGCTCGGATGTTGGAAGCTGGAACAGCTGGGAGAAGACCGCATCTACTGCCATGTCTTCCGGCTTCCACGTACTTTTGTCACCTGCCACCTCTTTCAGCTTATCAAACGGCGTTGCGCGCTTTACGAAAGTCCCCGGTGCCCAATAGCAGTCGGTGTCAATGAGGATCTTGGCAACCGCGTTGCGGTTGAAGTCAAGGATGTTGATCGTGTCTACAAGCGCGTCCCGCAAGAGCGAGCTAGCGATGTTGGAGGCAGGTGGGACTGTCTGTGAAGAGTCAACTTAAGATCAATGCGAAGAAGTGGGTGCAATCTTACTTCAACATCCTGATCTGCGTACAATGAAAAGAACATTTCCGGGAATAGTGGCTTCGACCCTGGGTTGACAGGCTGAGGCACCGTAATACTTGGGAATGTATGCTTCGGAGGCGTAGTGGTCTCCCCATCTGTAGCCTCCTTGGCGGATGCAACGAAGGATATGCGCGGAATGCATGTCAGTTTCCATCCTTGGGATGCCTCTTCCTGCAGCTGCTTCTGCATCAAGCTGATTACACTTTGTGATCCTGTTTTGTTATCCTCAGTACTCCAAGGGTAGATCTCCACGAGGGCTTCGAGCGCGTGAGGTGTAGATGCAATGATGTCGGTCTTCTCCAGGAGCTCCATGGCTTTCTGTTGCAGATCCGTATCGGACGACGCCAGCAGGTATGGGATTGTCAACAGGATGACCTTCACGAGCTCTAAACCCACCGACTGTCGAAGGTGTGTCAGCAAGAGTTTCCAGTGCAAGGATTGGAACGGGTGGTGGGCTACATACGTCTTCCGACGAGGCTGTTTGTAAGTCCACTGCCCGATTGAACAGCTCCTCCAGGATAGGGAATACTCCATCTTCTTCAAATATGTCATGCAGGCACGCCAGCAGCCTCAAGACAAGCTTAAAGTCGCGCCATGAACCCTCATCAATGTACCGTTGTGCGCTCCCGCCGACCGTCGAAAGCACCTCGGTCACAAGCTCTTGCTTTTGCTGATTGATAACTCTGATGACCGCGGCAACGAAAGGTATCTTGAAGGGTTGTTCTACCACACTGTTTCCGCTTAGTACAGCTTTGAAGGACCGCGGAGTGCAAGGTAGAAGGTTTTCTCACAGCTTGAGCGCGAGATCCAAAAAACCACTTCGGAGCTCTTCGTCCTCGTAATTGTCGCAAGCTATCCTGGCAATGTTGGCTACATCATCTTCTGGGTTTCGTAAGGGCTGTATCATCCATCAGCACTGGTCCAGACTTGAGACTGGATGGGACACCCACAGAATCTGCGATTGCGAGAAACTGCTTTCGGAGCTTGATACTAGGTGGTTCCTCATAGCGGCGCCGAGGTGGACGGCGATCATGGTCGTCATCCTCTGTATAGCAGTCATCAGAATTAGTTAATGCATAGGTACAATGTATAGTTGTCCTGATGGGGCGCACACAGCGCATAGGCGAGTTTGGTAGGAGTATCGTTCTAACCTCTAAATCTGCGTTTGCGGTTATTGTGGCCTCTATCGTTTCTTGGACGAACATCCAGGTCTGCCATCGCCCGCGAGAGCTTTTCGAGTGTCGTGAGAGGAAGGCTGTCGCGTAGTCGACGTCGACGTGGCTTGGCTTCTGCTCCCTGAAAGGCAAGATTTTGGACATCCGGGGAAACCTCGGTAGCAGCTTCAGCACCTTTGTGGGTCGGTTGCGGCAAGGACTGAGTAGCCTTCTCGGCCTCCATTATATCCATCTCCATCCTCGAACAACTGTTGAAAGCCGTATCCTGTCCTAAGTGGTGATTCGATACGATAGGCCTTTCTGAATGCCCAGATGCACTGTTAACGAAGTCACAGAGCACAGATATAGAATGAAAAGGTTGAGCTTGGTTTATCAAAAGTCTATGAAGAAGTGATCGAGAAGAAGTAATGAGATAAGTTGATGCCCGCCGTTAAATAGACTTAGCAGTGAATTCACATTCAGCTTCACTGCAAGCCGCAAGTGCCTCCCCAATTCACCAACGAAGCCGAGCAGCGAGCAGGCCAAGGGTGAGGCACACGCACCTCAGTCACCACCATTGATGCATCATACTCATTATTGAGAACTCTCAGTGCTTTTGCAAAACACTCACTGAATTGCTTCCGTTCCGCACAAGAGTGATTTGCGCGATATTCTACTGAAACACCAGCCACCGTCTTAAGAAGTCATTATCGTGTCCACATAGCTGTGGAGACATATACGACGCAGCGCTACAATCTGCAAAGTTTCCGAAACACACAGTCTAGCCGGAGAAAGCTCGAAAAGGTGAGGGGAGGAGCGAGAGCTCTGAAAGGGTGGGGTGTGGCTGCGGTGGAGGCTGGTTGCCACTTCGAAGGAAGAATGCGATTGTGCGGGAATATGCGCGCTTCGGGAGTTCATGTAAGTCAAACGCCTAATCCAGTCTCGCTATCATCTCGTCTCTTGTCAGAGGTTTGAAGTCCGGCGAGTCGATATCGAGGCCTCTGGATGCCAATATTGCCCGCACATTCGGTGGTACGAGTTTCTGATTCAGTTCGGGCTGGATTGAGAGTTCTGCGGCTATGTTAGATCGTTCAGAGGTACGGTGATTGGTGAAACTGTACCGTGATGCGAGAAGTCGAAGAGAGTGGGCAAGTCTTTCAGTGGGCCGTTCGGATGGCGAGAGTCAGGTAAGCGTGTGTTAGGGTCTCTGAGTTCATCGAAAAATGGGTGCACCATTGCCTCGATGGCAGAGAGCCGCTGTGTTGGCGTATACTCAAGCAACCGGGAGATGAGGTCGATGGCATTTGGATCTGCTTTTCGGAACACCTAATCGCGAGTCAGCTGGGTGTACGCTACAAGACGGCAGAGAAGAAAGTGTTACCTTTTGAAAAGGATGTGGCTTAATTTGGGGGAACTTGTGTTCCATGTAGTTGGGATTCATGGTGCGGATTTGATCCCTGGTTGGGGTTCCCAGTACCTTGATGATCTCCACCAACTGGTCAATACCTGACTCGCCGGGAAACAGAGGTTGGCCAAGCATAAGCTCTGCCATGACGCATCCCGTCGACCAGACATCTAGACACAGGGGTCAGTGGAAAGTGTCCAAGAAATGATACCCGACTTAGTATAAATCTGATATACTGACCGATTTTGGTGGTGTAATTGGTTGCCCCAAATATGAGTTCGGGCGCCCTGTAATATCTTGAACAGATATACGAGACATTTGGTTCGTTCTCAACCAGGATCTTGGCGCTACCGAAATCGCACAGTTTGAGGACGCCGGTGTTTGGATCGAGCAGGAGATTCTGGGGTTTGATATCCCGATGGCATATTCCTTGTGAGTGAATGTAGGCCAAGGAGCGGAAGAGTTGGTAGATGTAGAGCTTGACTTCCAAGATGGGCATGGTAGTCTTCATTTTGTTGAACCAGCGGGAGGCTCGATAGACGGTTTCCGGGACGAACTCGAGGACGAGATTGAGATAGACTTCGTCCTTCTGTAGCATGTGCATCAGCCCCAGCTTCTTTAGCTGTTGCACAATGTTGGAGTTATATAATACCCTGTCTCCGTTAGAGTAGTAGAACGCCTTGAGTTCCACGATGTTCGGATGTCGGACAATGCGCATAATTTGAAGCTCGCGATTCTGCACATTGATTAGCCCTCGAGGTTGAGTGATCGGAAAACATGTATAGACGCGCAGCGCTCGCAAATCATACCTTGAACCGTTTGTCTTGAAGTACTCGCTTAATGGCGGCGTCCTCTCCGGACGGTGAAAGCTTGGTCTGGAAGACGACGCCAAAGGATCCATTCCCGACTATCTTGCACTGGGTGTATGCCATGTCCCGTGTTTCCCCCGTAACGCCATCTTGGACCTTCTCGCGGATGATTTCTAGTACTAGTTTAGCACCACTGTCTACACGATCCTGATGCGAGGTGCCGTACCGCCCATTCTTAGACTGGAGAAGGCCGTTGGCCGGTTCTGTGACATTGGATTGTGTATAGGTGGTTTTACTGCTGTAGGATTCAAAGGCGGCTATTGTAGGGTTGCGAACGCGCTTGCAGGATCGGCGGCGTGGCAGACACAGTGGGTTTTGGAGGATGATGGCCTTCGGCAGCACTGAAGCATGCGTCCTTCTATAGTACCAGAGTTGTCGAGCGTTGAACTGTCCGAGCGTACTTGGATTTGATGGGGAGCGTCGAGGAAGGAAGCCGTGAATGACCGCCAATTCTGACTGCGATCGCGATGCAGCTAGATGTATGGCCGACAGGAGCCAGCTCTTTGACACTGCGTCAATCCTCAGAAGATACACTGCTCTTGCGCTTAGACGTCGAAATGCGTGACCAACTGTCCGGAGGTTAACCCCGCGTTGCGGCGCTACGGGAGGTGGTCTCTTCTGAAGTACGATCACGGCAAGGTTGGTGTTTTGGTGATGGACTTCTACCTGCTAAGTCGGGCTGAGTCTCAAGATTGGGCTTCGGAAGAAGATGTCGATTGCGAGAGCCGCGTAAGGAAGAGAGTGCTAGGAATTATGAAGGGCTATGCTAGGTAATAATGAGTTGTTTTGCGAAAGCTCGAAGGCTATCGTTGATCACGTGGAACGCACGCAACAGGTCATGCGGAGCGTCCACTGACGTCGTCACTTCGGCCAAGCTGCTGAGTATCATTCGCCTCAGCGTTATTAATAATTCTACTGCTAAGAGGACAAATTCGTTGTGAGAATGGCTGCGGTCGACAATGCGTAGCCCTAATGCGCCAGTACGGGGACTGTGTTCGTGGAGCAGATGGCCATAACCTGACCCGAAATTGCATTCTACCTACCTACCTGACCTATGCGAGGTACACAAAACACGTCGCAATGCTGGAGGTGTTATTCCTTGAACCGCCAATCATGTAAAGTATCACGCGGAAGTACCTAGGTTGGTACCTTGCTGAGTTAATCAGCAGGTGTAGCAAAGGGTGGGTCCTCCTATTATTGCAATTTCGGCCTCGTATTCTGTCAGCCCAGCACCTGCATGTGGTCGTGTCCCTAGTGACTGCGTTTCACAGGAGAAAGTTCCTGTTTGTTTAGTATCAATACGCGTAGCATCAAACTGAGTAGTAATGCGTGATGAGCATACCTTTATGCGCCAAGCTCACCTGTTCGAACATGCGTCGTCGACCCTAGCTGACGGATCTTCTGACCAAGTAGCTAGCGGGCATGTGCCCTGTGGGTCTCAGGTGCTCCAATTCTTCTACATTAATCGCACCACGGCCAGGAGATTTGGAAATTATGGAGTCCTGGCTGGATTGCTCCACGTTAGACCAACTAACTTTGAGAGTGGACGTCCCCAATCGCTACTGTAGGTGTCGATGTGAACATGGCGGTCACCGCTGGACACTGACAATATGGTGCCCAAGACCAACTACGGTGATGAGTATGTCCATCAAGGAGCCCAAGGACTCGGCTTTTCTGCGAAATGTTGAGACATTAGTACTACTATGGATGGAACAGCAGGGTCTCCCAAATGTTTGAGCCGCAATCAAGTCTAGCGTGACAGATACAAACGAATAAGCAGATATACATTGGGAGTTTCTTCAGTCTCAAAGTAACTGGAGACACCACACCTACGGCTCTTGTGTGTATTTACTCGGGCACCCACAGCATAGTTGCAGAGCACACTCCTCATCAACAGGAGACTCTGAGGCTTTACGCGTGCTGCATCTGGTGGTTCCCGCCATCGCATCAAGAAATATCTGATAATCGCAGCCACAACTCTGTATCGCCTAAGCGGGTAATCAAGGACGTATGCGTACGTGAGATATTTGTTTAAAGCAGACACGCAGTCTCAATCTCAGTCCCTTTGTATCAACGATTACCCATTGTGGGCTGCACTTTCACTGACGGGCCATATTATGAAAGTGGCTGAAATCGACATCGGCGCACGCTTAAACGCACCCAGGGCTCGAACAAGATATATTACAAACAGAAATGCGTGAGAAGGCATCTGGTTCCCATGTGAAGCAGTCCCATGCCGCCGGCTGCACAAAGACGGAGAAATCCTTACAAGAGGGCTTATGGACTCTGTTGGTTTGCAAAGCTTTTTGCATTATGTAGAGATGGAGACTGGATCCGACTTATCATAAATTCAAGGGGATACGCAAGGGAATTGCCTTGGCTTGTTTCACAATGTGTGACGGTTGGCGCGACCACTAAACCTAAGGTACCAGCGCTCTCTGCACTTTCAACAACCGGGACACGGCAGGGAGGGATGGACGTCATTAAGTAGCAGGTACTGCTGACGAAATCCTTTGCCTTCGAAACACACGTCCCAGTTCTCCATTGATTGTCTGTCAGCTGACGGATGACTGCGAGGACCGTATTAACCCCTCACAAATTGAAACAGGTAACAAGCATGGACTTCCACCTAGTCATCTTCGATTCTGCGGCGGTGTTTGAGCGTTGCAACGCCTCAGCTACAGACAGATGTGCGCGCCGACGCAAAGAAGATAAATCAACAATGGCCTACAAGGTGTGCCTACTTTTTCACAGCTTAACCAGCTCGATATATCCTAATTGGAGTTCCACGAGGGCCCCTGTCCCGTGCGCAGCCGCGGAGTTAGAGACCGATTTCCAAGATGACCTGCCACTACGGCCCGGTCAATCCAAGGCACGTCAGGAAACGTAACAGAAATGTTAAGACACTGCACGACAAAGGTACTGCAAGTAACGTTACCACTGGTATCTTTAGGATTATCGCAGAGTCTCCGGCAGTTCAAGAGGCCGCCAGGAATTTCCCTTGATGGATGATGTTTGGCAAAGTTGACACTCTCCTGATTTGGTACAGATCGTAAATGACTTAGAGCTCTTACTTCGCTATGTGCTGTTGAGAGACCCCCTGGTTCCTTGTGGATCAAATGAAAGTGTCTCACCACGTTCGTCGTGGTGCCTGACGTGGTCTTGTGGGTAGCGACGGCTGATCCAGGTCGTTGGCTTGGTATTACGCAGCACGCAATAGTTGGCCGCAAATGTGAAATCTGAGAATACATCCATCGCAACATGCCTACGGTATATGCAGCCCGGTCCTCTCAAAAAGCCCAGCATTCTGCATTGGATGAAGTCTTTAAGCAGACAGTTTCACCCTATTCTGCGAGATATCTTCCAAGGTTTGGGTGAGGTCCACCTGCTCACGCTAATGCTGGTCGGCTGATATCGGCACCTTTAAGACCGATATCGGCGACGTACCGACGATAAGGTAAGTTAAACGCCTTTTCCTTTGCTCCTTCACCGTCGCTCAAGGGCAGTTTACGCACCTGAAGCGCTCTTCATATCTTCCCTTTGAGAGTCGAAAGCAAAATCGCGAGATGTCCGGTCGCGAGATGTCGAGTATGGTGGACGAGATGCAGATGGACTGTGGCTAATCAGCTTACACCAGCCAAACGAGCCGGGACCTGAAAGGGAGAGAGATAAGAGGCACAAAGACTTATCTTTGTGCCTAGATACGCCAAAGGAGCTACAGATGACTCAGTGATATTCGCGGACGTGATATTTACAGTCCTCGAATTGGATCAAGCCGCTTCACCGTCTTTCCGCCTCTCGCCATGCAGCATCAGCGAAGCCCTTCCCGTGGGAAGAAGGTCTCAATAATGGCGCTCACCAAGGCTTCCAAGCCACCCCCTTTGGCAAAGAGAAATAGCTCTTATGGTCTGCTGACTGGTGTCGCATTGTATGAGACTAGCCAGACACAAGAGGAAGAGGAGGATGCAATGACGGCTTGCTTTTCGCAGTTCTGGTACGCTCAATGCTTCACACTTCAAGTGGGAAGAAGCTGACTCTGGTCTCAAAAGTACGACGTGCGAGAAGCAGATCATGGTACCCAGCGGCTCAATACTTTACTGCTCCGAAAGGTTCATCCACCTCATACCAACTGTTGCCGGCAAGCCTCTGAGACTGATAGTAACGACACAGCTGCAAGAGAATGGACAGTACGAAGTCCGTGCCTGAACATAGTCCTACCACCATATCACCCCCGCCCACACCCTATGGCATCTACGTTTTCGAAGATGCGCCAATGCGACACATTGTACCTCAACGTTCTCCTACAATCCAAAGCCGTCGTCTCTTCTCGGATAATCCGGCCCCGGATGCGAACTATGATTCTATCGAGATATATGAGGAGACTGTATCGCGAAAAGAATCGGAAGCTGCCCAATATCTACGCCAGTTCCAGTCACCCTCAGCACTTGCGACGCTGTCCACACGTGGAGGCCGCCCTCGTTACACTCGAGCATCTGCATCTTCACCACTAGACAATCTATCGTCGCTGAGTTATACTCCGCCGTCGTCCATCAACACATCAACCCTATATTTTTCGTCGACAAGACCTTTACCACCACGAAGCAACCCGCAAAGTACCTCCTTTACATCTCGCTCCATTGATCTTGTTACTCCTACCAGCGCCCTTCCGATTACGGCCCCCTCGAGTGTCGCTAGTGTCTCCTCTGTGCACATAGAATCAACTGCGACCTCATTCGTGACATCCAATGTAGGTCGGCATCAGCTACGTCACCAGAAGACGACCTTGACAGTATCCAATGCTTCGCCAACTCGGAGCCGTGTGAACCAAGACTTTCGCATTGGGAAATCGCAGGAAAGTCCGCGGGCGAGGTTCGAGGAAGGCTAGAGCTCAGAGCTCTTCCCTCATGGAAGGATAAGCAAGCGCCATGTGCAGGAGGTGGGAAGCGTCATGAATCTAATAACTCTACGCATTGGTCAAGGGAGTTAGAACGGACATGGGGCACTCTACGAATAGTATAGCCGGAGCAAATGTGGATATACCCAGGTTCTCAGGCTGATGCCAGACGGATAGGCGTTTAGAATAGACGGCAGGCGTTGGATTTAAGATGGCTGTCCAGCACATTTACTTCGTATCAAGAGTGTTAATTCCTGTTAGGCGGGCGCACGCCCCACCAAATTTTGCCTAACAGGAATTAGTACCGTTATTACGAAGTAATGTACAGATGCCACAAGGAGTCCCAGAAGAAGGAATCAAGGACAGCGTCTTAGCAGACGATCTCCAGTATTTAATTAAGCTCTATTGTAGCCCCGGTTGTTTTGATTGGAGCACTGTCTCCATGTTGAAGCGCGTTACTGGAGAAGCTTGACAGAAGCTCTTTCAAGAATCAATGTTTCTTCGATTCTGACTCAAGCGAACCACACCAAACAACTAAAAAGGGTAAATTATATGCCCCTACAAGTCACAGTGGCTAACTTAGTGACCATAACTATTTGACTTGGTAGCTTTTAGAGGTGTGGACTCCTGTGCAAAGTTGTGCGCAGGGCATAAAGACTTAAGGATTTACATAAACTGATGAGGTCATCACACATAGCGACATGGGTAGCAGCGGCCTCAGCTCAGTTTAACCCATGTCACCTACCGATTGTTTACTGAACGGCTTCATGAACTCCAGAAACGTCTGCACCGCATGCCTAAGGGCCTCGCGATACAAATCTATTCAGCAGGTAACTCTTGCCGTCTATGGTTCCGCTACGTCCGCGCAGCTAAGATACCACAGCAAGTATCGAGAAAGCATTCGAATCCATCGCCATGGGCTCAAGCTTCCGGACGATGCATAACCACGACACCCTATGTCAACGTCCAAGCAGATGCGAAGACAATTTACAATGATAAACCCGTAGTCGAACCCAAGTTCGACCTTCCTACTAAAGATGTGGCCTTCAAACCACCGCCCGATCGCGCAGAGAGCACGGCAACGAGGATAGCAAGAGAAATGCGAAAGCGAGTCGGCGCAGCTACAGAAACATACGTCGCGTATGGCGTAACAGAGAAGCTGTTCAAGGAATGCTCTCGGCAGGCAGACTACACCATACCGCAGGCGCTGGAGAAGGGCGGGAAAGCACCTAAGACAGCAGCAGGGGAAGATCTGGGCGTGGGGACGGGGTGGTGGTACGAAAGTAGGCACCCACCTTCCCCTTCATCATATCCTTCCACTCTGCGCAACCGTTCCACTCATGAGCAAGATTGCTGACCAAGGTCGTCTACATCCAGCGCTCGGCCTCACCCCAACCTTCAGCACCTGGGCCCAAATAACCTTCCTACACATGTACCTCCTCACCGTGCGCCTCCGCTACTTCCCCCCCTCGCACGCCCCCTCCTGGCACCAGCACCTCATCAACCACTTCTCCTACGCGGCCGAAGACCGCATGGTGAAATACCACGGCATGGCCGCCGCGGGGATCCGTAACCGCTACCTCAAAGACCTGTTTATCCAGTGGCGCGGCGTGCAGGCGGCGTATGACGAGGGGTTGATGAGGGGGGATGCGGTGCTCGGGGCGGCGGTGTGGAGGAATGTGTTTAAGGGTGGGGAGGAGGTGGATGCGAGGGATTTGGCGGTTGTGGTGGGGTATATGAGG
>JAGFMK010000226.1:0-48858 GCA_021030975.1 Lichenothelia convexa
TCTCCCTCCTCTCCTCCCTCCCCATCCCAGACGTCCCTCGCCTCCCTCCCTCCATCGAGTCCCTCACCCTCGAGCTCTTCTCCTTGGGCTATCCCGCAGGCTGGCTGGAGAAGCTCGCTGAACAGCTGCCAAACGTCAAAAGCCTGGTAATCTACTCTCAGCTCTTCGCGGGGATAACCGACGAGAGTGAGGACGACGCTGAGCGGTTCTTCAGGAAGTTTGGGAAGGAGGTGGGAGGGCTGAGGGCACTGCATCTCCTGGATTGCTTTGCGAAGACTGGGTTTTGGGGGAGGGTGGGGGAGGTGCTCGCGCCGACTGCGGGGAAGGAAGATCAACGGGAGGGACAGCAGCAGCAACCCCAGAGACCGAAGGGGTTGCTGTTCCTGGAGGTGTCGTATACGCGCCAGCCGGGCGCCGACTTCCTGCAGCGGATTCCGGCTGCGGACTTACCGGAGCTGATTGCCCCAACATTGGTGGCGTGCACGTTTAATATTTCGCCGCCGGAGCGGACGGATGATCCGGATGATCCGTTGAACTTGGATGAGGAGGGGAATCTGAAGCAGCGGGGTGGGGAGGCGGGAAAGGATGAGGGGATTGTGGCGGTTGAGAGTGCTGTTAGTGAGGGGCTAGTTAAGAGGTTGACTGGGAAGGAGGAGGAGGACGAGAAGGGAAGGAGGAAGCCGAGGGGTCTGAAGGTGCTGAATGCGACGCTTTATACGTTGAGTGTGGAGCAATTGGGGCGCGTGCTGGGGAGTGTAGGTGGCGGGTTGTTGGTCCTGGGTGTAACGGTGGATATGTCTGTGGATGGGGAGGGGGCTAAGGGGAAGGATGGGAAGGACAAATGGAAGAAGGACGTGCTTGATGTGATGGGGAAGAACTGTCCGCTGGTGGAGCAGGTGGAGATCGTCGCCAGGCCGTCCGCGGACGGTGAAGCGGTAAGTTACATCGGATCTAAACCGCCCTTTATGTTTGATGCACTTGTTTTCGGGTTGCGGATGTTGGACTAACGCATCCTATGCAACACAGACACCCAAGCTCGACACCACCGACCTCGAGGTAATATTTCCAACCAAGTCCGATCTACAGGACCTGGCGAAGAAATGCCCGAATCTGGCATCGTTCAAAGGCAGCATACTCCGCAATGCATCGATGGGCTCAGTCGAATGGAGCAGAGAAGGCGAGCAGGCAGCGGGTAACACTGCTGCAAAAGGGAAAGGAGAGTGGAAAGGCGGTGTTGTGAAGCCTTAAGAAAGAGACAAGTTCTTATACGTCCTGTTTTGGGAATTTGGCTGAAAAGACGGGTAAGCGTGTGTCTCCTGTCAATCAAGCCACCCTAGGCTGCTCAACCCTTAGTCGACATTGTGTTTAAAGACCAGAATAGTAAACCTATGTAAGTCGAGCGAGAGGATGGAAAGACCAAGTTCGTATTCCTGAATGCACACCACAGTCAGTCGAAAGGTTTAACTTCACGACTTCCCTCAAAATGTAAGATCCGAGCAAAATAACTTTGATCCAAGAACTATTTACCGTCAAACATTCGTTGGAGAATCCTAAGGCGCTATAACCCTGACCACTATAACCGTGACCACATACTCAACCCCAGCAACAATCATCCCAAAAGTCCTGTCCGTTGATCCCAAAGTCCTATCAACTGCTTGGAGGGAACCATCTGCCACTCCCTCCTCCCCTCCAAACCCTGTTCAGTGTGCCTTTAACCTCTTTCCCTCCCGCTCTCGGCATTCCTAGAACTCCAAGGCGAAACCCTCAGTCCATCGCCCCTAAGCCCGCGCAGCCAAGAGCGAGCTCCGCCTTTTGGTTGGGGTATTTGATGCACAAGCACGTTTGGCTGTAAACACACACCGATGAACATCAGCCATAGTTCTTATTTAGTCCCAAGGGTGATTCCACTCTACTGAGCTTCCAACGAACTACTGGGGACGTGAAATATCTCGAGGGGTTTTGCAACGCGGAAAGGGAGGAAGGAACGCGCGGAAGCGAGGTAGGAACGTGGAAAGGAAGAAAGTGACAGAAGAAAGGAGGAGGGAGAGAAGAGGGAGCGACAACGTACTCCCCAGAACAAACCCCATCCGACTTGCCCTCCCGGAGACACTGTTTCCAAAATCCCGTTAGCACAAGTCCCTTGAGTACTAGATCCGTCCTCGCGAAACGCCAAGAAGGAAAAGTCAAGGAAATGATATCAGACACCAAGAAGGGCACACATGAAGAGATGAAGAAGACCAAGAGATTGTATAGAAAGGAAGACAGAGACGGACGGACCATGCAGCGACAGAGTCGGTCAGTCAGCCCAGGTCGGCAGATCAGCGGCCGGTTGAGTGGCGTGACGATGGGTTGGGGTGTCGCGCGAGCGTTAAGAGCGGTAGGGATTGCGGAGACGGAGGGGAGGAGGATGCTTGATAGGATGAGGAGCAGCAGCGGTAGGGAGATGGTGGCCGGGAGCATGGTTGCTGCTGACCGTTCGACGTCTCGTCAGACGGAGATCTCGAAGGGGGCAAGAACGTCGTGTGGTCGTCAAGTCACACTTATGTTTGTCTTGTCTGCTGTGCGCCAGAGAAGAGTGTTTCTGGGGCTGGTTGCTCGCGCTGAGAAGGGTGTCCACGTTTGATGTCGAGAGGAGATGAAAGGGTCTGCTCGGTTTATTGGGAGGGAGCGAAGGGGCAAGTATTGAGAGAGAGAGAGAGGGTGAGGGAGGAGGTTAGGGAGGAAAGAAGGAGGGAAGAAGGTTTTAAATCTCTCGGTTGCATTTTGCCATGTACGACGGCACAGTTCCATCCTTCCCAGTGTGGAAGTTTCTCATTCACCGTGGCGAGCTCCAGTCCGTTGGCAAAGCTACTTTTCCCCTGACTGACAGGACGCTGCCTCCTTCGTTTGCACTTCAGGTAGGATGCGGCAAGACGAAGAGTACAGAAACACAGAGCACCGAATGTCCTCCTGTCGACTGACAAACCTGCTCTTGCTGCTAACCATGCAGGAAGCAGCATGTCAGAAAACCTTGGGTGCTTGGCTTAGAGACTCCTTCCGTTGTTGCTGATGGGGGAAGCAGTAAGCATGCTGTTCGTGTACCATCTTCCTAAGCGGCTATTGTGTCCCCAGTTCGAAGGGCCTTTTTTCAACTGTCATGGTTGGGATTCTTCCAGCGCGTACTACCTAGAAGATGAGCGTGCCTGGTCTAAATCCGTCGTCTAGTCACAAATGTTACGGCTTGGCAAACAGGCAGAGTGTCTGTTGTGCGTTTTGAGGAACGTCTTTCCATGATGGGGTCTACTTCACATTCCTTGGCCTCGTGTAGCACGCGAAATACGAGCATGTAGCCCGTAAACAACGAAGCTGGTAGCCGCACGAGGATTGACAGGTAGCACAAGTCGATGTTACTGTTGACGTATATGCGTGGGCGGAATTGGCTTTACCTGAGCTACTGAAAAATCTGATGTTTGCTGCTGGACACATAGCTATACCGACGGCTGGTGGTCAACGTCGTGTCACCCTCAAAAATCGCGCAGTCGGCGTTCGGAGGTATGAAATACGGTTTGCTGTCATTGTGAGCCTGCCACAACGACAAAGCATGCTGGAGGCCTCCCGCGTATGTCATCCAGTCTTTGGTCATAACTGCCTTTCTGTGCTGCCACCCGGAGAGTGCATGACTGCCACGATACACAAAACCCGCACCAGTCGAGTATACGTTTCTATCATGCAATTCTTTTCGATCCCTCGTCGTAACATTGAAGCAAGAAAGCAACAGATGTGCAACCACCACATGAGAAGACCATCCTCACCAACGATTTATATCCACAATGGTGATATCCTGCCACATACGCAGCAAACATTGAATCCGTCATCCCATGCAAATGTGGTCGTGTTCCCTCGCTTGACCTTACACCTAAATCACTTCCACTCAATCTCCGCCGTAACGATCTGATACTCGCTGTTCAAACTCGCCGGATCCTCTCCCGTCGGCGCCGTCCAGCTGAGAAGCATGCGGCTCCCTCCGTTGGTGATATCATCCTCTTCAAAGTATCCTTGATGCACTCCCCCGGCATAAATATAATGGCCTGCCAGTCCAGGCGCAGCTTTGTACAATACGTGTTCCTCGGACCACGAGCATTTAACAATATTCTCGACGTAATCATCATCTTTACCGCCATCAAATGAGGGTAGAATGGGATGGTCGGCTTGCAGGTAGCGGTAATAAAAGGTGTTGTCGGCATATGGAGTGAGATACACGAAGATGAACGTTGAATGGCGAGGGGAGTAGAAGATGTCGCCGTCCATGAACTGGCCTTCGATGAACCATGCTGTGGAATCAAGAGATTGCATGCCAGCATCCCAAGTGCCAGCTTCTGACCAGTATTCATACTAGAAGTGACAGTCAGCCAGACCATAAGGCTTCAGATTCCAAAGCACTTACCGCGTCTCGATCTGCCACGTTGGCTACGTCAACACGAGAAAGCAATAAGCCGCCAGGGCTATTGCCGAAGAGATAGACCTTGCCATCATTTCCACCAAACCCAGAAGCGCCATAGCTTCGCAGCCCTCCGATTGTGCCCCACTCAACCTCGGTTTGGTTAAACAGCCTGTTGGACACCCTCTCCACGTGTGGGCCGCCTTTCTCGGAGATGGAGAAGGCCAGAAGCGCTGCACCAGTGTAGTTGTAGACCCATGCTTTCGTGACCATATTAACTTCCATGTAGATGACTGGAACGTACATCAATGCGTGGCTCCGGTTCAAGGAAATGAGCGATGATTCCGGCCAAACAGCATATCTATAGCCCTGGCCTTGCATCGGGATATTGTAAGCTTGCTCGCCCACAGTCAATGGAGCTGCGCCGCGCATGCGACCTGCATTGTCGCTCCATTCTCCAATACCGTCTTCTAGACTGAGAGCTTTTCCATACACACCATTCGAGCCTTTGTCGATAGCTACTGAGCTAGATACGAAGCCGAGGAAGTTGCCTTGCTGTGATTGAGTGGGTGGCGTATATGATCCAGTGTCGCAGAACACAAACAGCTTCTTCCCGTTTAGATAGCCGCCTTTTCCACCGTCTCGAGACAGATGTGGCTTGTACTTGAGGTTGCTGAGATCGCTGGAAGAGTCGACCTGCAGCTCGATTAGACGGTTGTTGCCTCCAAGTATTGGCGTGCGCTTAGGGATTCTCAGAATAAACGTACCTGTACTGTCCCAGTGTCTGGTGAGATGCCGTAATCGGTCGTAAGGTCGCAGTTCGCGCCAACTTTCAGGAGATTGCTACCAAGCTTCAGCAGCGGTGTTTCGCTGACGTTCAAATACTGGGTAGTGGGATCATTGGAGCTGGGCCCGTGAAGAGTCGCGGAGCTGAGCGAAGGCACGGGCAGGGAGCCCGTATACGGTGACGCGTCGCTGCGTTTCGACGATGAGGAACCGACAACCGCTCCACCGTGAGAGTACAGGACGTTGGACGCGTGAGGGGCGAGGACCTTCCAGCTGACACTCTCCGGCGCAGCTGCGGCATCTTTGGTTATGGTGGTCGTAGCTGGTGCTGAGTTGACTGTGGATTCGACTTGATCAACGGGGGGGCGTCAGAGCTCTCTGAAGTCGAAATTCACCTAGGATGAACTCACAGAGTGCATAAGCTCGCTTGGCAGCATCTCTTGCTCGAAGATGACGAACGGAGAAACCCCCAGCTCCAGCCTCGGAGGCCGACTCGATATTTGGAAGGGAAAGCGGTCGATGATGACGGTGGAGGTGTTGATGTCCCGTTTGAGGCCAGCCTGCAGAGAGAATAACGAATGTAAGGCAAGCAAGTACGATTGGCGTTAAGCCGGAAAGGAGTGACGATCTCATGTTGCTGTTGCCGTCAGAGCTGCTCAATGAGAGAAGGAGTTTGCTTCAGACGCGTCCAGCGAGAAGGAAATATGGAGCAAGAGCAGACCACGTTGACAAACAGGTATCAAAATTGGCAAGCAGGGAACTAAATGAGTGGACCAAGGCGCTGCCTGGAGAGAAAGAAAGTGAGAAGTTGTTGCTGCTGTGATGGTCTGAAGAGGGAGGAGAGTGATGCTTATATTTACTTGCGACGACCAAACTTTGCAGAAAAGGTAGGCGCGACTCCATTAATAACGGCAACGGCGGGAAGCGGTGCGATTATGGGCTCCGAGGGCATCCATGTTGTGCGACATTGAATCCGTTTCAGGAAGCATTGGAGGACGCTTACTCCGCCTTATAGCACGTTCATTACGTTATGTTACTGAGTTCAATACCCAGCAGGCAAGAAGCGACAGGCATGGGCTTGCGATTCTCTTAGCATCAATGCCTCAATTCGAGCTCAGATACTTTGACTAGGTGTCAAGTGAGTTGTGCAAACGCTTACGATTTTGTAAAGCCAGGCTTGAGCATGTGCTGCATTCTCTTGCCTTTCATTTGCAGCCGCGAAGGGGCTTAGAGCTTCTAGGTATCATCCTAAGCCGTCCAGGCACGAACTATCTCTTCATCATGTTACAAAGCGCGCCGTGAACGTCGTCGCATGTGAATTCCAGAGCCATCCTCGAGGGCTGCGATACGCATGCAATGACGCGATCAATTGATGCACCTTCCTCAGCGTACGTGACCCTGTTTACCGATCATCCTCGCTACTTTTGGCCATTCCCTTCATCACCATCATAGTTGCGTAAGTTGCACATCCAGGCAGCGGCATTCTTACTGAACTCTCTTGGCTTTCTCCCTCAGCTCAGGCGCAGTGCTGCTCTTCTGCTCCAAGTCCGCAGCCCAGAGTGCAGCACCCACCGTGTTGGTAAAAGCGAAGAAGACGCCGGCAAGCGGAACCATCTCGAGGAGCTGAGCAGCTACACCATAACTGCAAAATAAACATCAGCTTTCGCGTCAGTTTGTATAAACGCGTTGTCTAACTCACCTTGTGTACGCAGCCTTGCGCTCCTCAACCCAACGCTCCCGGTCTTTCTCCGACATGCCCTTCAACTGGAAATACCTCGCGTGCGCAAGCGGTCCCAGCTTTGTGCCCTGCAGGATGATAAACAGTGCCGTACCGACGACAGGAATGAAGTTCAAAGGCAGATAGATGAAGTAGCGGATGAGGGCTTGTGGTGTGAACTTCTCGAACGGTCTCTTGATAAGTTTGCCAAGCTTCGAGATCGGATCGTGTCCTGACTTGACCTGGCGGCCTTCTGAGACTAAGCCGTTCATGCCCCTCGACATGAGAGTCTATCAAGCGCACATTAGCCCATAGTGCTCCTCTGTGTGCATCCAGACGCAAGCCAACGTACCCCATCGAACGTATCAGTCAGAGCATCCCCAAGCACGAAATTCCTGCTGATGATGTTGAAGATTGCCGAGCTTTCGCTAAGGACAAGGAATATAGACGAGAGAGCAGCGAGCGGGCCATTGAATAATGCGAGGATCGCGGCTTGAGGCAAGTAGGTGAACACAAACATGAACGTCGTGATGCCAATCCCGAGAGTCATAGTCGGGGCGAGCTTAGACCAGAGCGGTTGCCAGAGGCTTCGATGTGAGAAGAAGTATGCCAGTCCCTAGAAGCCATGGAGTGTTAGCCAATTGCCCTCCCTAATGATTTGCTAGCAGTGCACAGTACCTTGAATGGGTAAAGATAAGCTTGTGAGCGGACAGCTTCTTGAGTGAGGGCCTTGACATGTTCGACTTCTTCCTTGGCGGTTTCTTTAATTCTATCCGACATTTTTGGCGGTGTGTGGTTGGACTATTGAGGATGTGTTTTGAGGATGTGCGTGTGAAGGTTGAAATTATTGACCGGCTGCTCGCGCGTTGAAAACTTGCGTGTCTGAGGTGCTGCCGACGTCACTGCGGAAACCACAAACAGGGTTCGAGAAGCGGGCATTTTCACGTGCTCGAGCCAGCCAGGCGAGGTGACAGAAATCGTGGAACAATCTCTACACTCTAATTTTTTTAGAGTTATTCATAAATATCAGAGATAGCCAGGTGCTCAAGGTGACATAGCGATCAGCTCTCAGCGAAGAACCTCGTCTCTATTTCGTGCTCGTAGGTGCGCTGCCAACTTCCAGGCGATCGTACGGCTGAGGAGGTCCCCGGGCGGCATGCAGATTTGTCGTAGATAATCTCAATAGGCGGCATTGTCATCATCATCGAGAGTGTGGGAAAGGATTTATAGTAGATCTCCCATAGGATACTACACTCTTGTCTGTGTCGCGCAGAACTCACAAGCATAGCGTTTCATAACATGCGGAGGGAGAAGTCTACCAGGCTCGCGCCCCAATGTATTGTTTGGTATCTTTATAGGTCTCCTAATGATGATACTATCGAAATTCAGCGAAAGTATTTGCAGCCGTGGCCATTGCCCAACAATAGTGTACGCCATAACTCCTCGCTAAGTCTACCATGACAACATGCACAAGTAAGAGGTAACTGGTTTGACGGGCTCGGGCGAAGCATAGGACATAGAGCTTCCAGGAGAATCTGGAGGATGCCAGCCCACGTCAGGAAGGCATGGCGAGCAGAGATAGCTGTGACACCTTCACTCAATAGCGTCTGTCGAAGCTGCTTCGTACGGCACCGTTCTCGGCGTCAGGACCGTTGTAGTAGGCCCGCTCATGTGGAAAGTGCGAGTGGTGCTGAGTAGTCTGGAGGTCGCCGGATGGTCGAGTGGAGGGTGCATGACCATCTGCGGCGGGCTTCGAACCGGATTGTGGGTACGATCGACTGTCACGTCTGGATCCAGACCTGCGGGGGGACCTCCCGTGGGATGACCCTAAGACTGAGTCTCTGGCGCCGTCGTATCCATCACCTCGTTGCCCTCGAGGGTCAGGGCGTCGGACTTCCGAAGCACTGGCGGGCGCCTCATCCGGCTGAAACATCTCGGCCTCTTTTGCGTTGAAATCCTGACCAGGATTGGCTGTTTCATACTCCAGCACCTTCACAAGCTTATAGAACCCCACGGCAACGAGAGAACCGAGGAAAGGACCGAGCCAGTATATCCAGTGATAGCTCTCGAATGACTTGAGTACGACGCAAGGACCGAACGACCTTGCGGGATTGAGGGACCCCCCAGTAAAGTAGACTCCTGCGTGACAATCAATGGCTGAATGCGTGTGCGAAGACTTTGAATACTGACCACTCAGTTCTGCGATGAACAGTGACAGTCCAATGCCAATTGGAGCTATGAAGGTTCCCTTGTGCTTTTCCGCAGCTAGCATGAAGATGGTAAACACAAGTCCTGCTGTCCTAACTTGATGGTCAGTATCATGTCGATTAAGGTAGCGGTTTGAGAATGCTCACAGGAACATCTCGATGAACAGCCCCCGAACGATTGATGTGCTGGCGCCCAAGGTAGTCTTCACAGCCAACGGACCAGGAAACAAAGCGGATACAACACCCGAAGCGGCCATACTGCCAAGAAGCTGGGCAACGATGATGAGGGCACCACGTAGCCAGGTGACTGCTCCAATTAAGCACATGCCTATAGTGACCTGCAAGGCGTTAGTAGATAGACCTATGCTAGCTGGTAGGAGAGGACTTACGGCGGGGTTGAAAAGGCCTCCGGTGATACGAAAGAAGACCCAAGCATTGACGGCAAGGGAAAAGCCGAAGGCGAGGCTGATGTAGAGCAGGTTCGAGGTATTGGGAGCTGTAACCAATCCTGGAGCTGCACCATTTGCGATCTGTGTAGCGGAGAAGGCGAAGAATAGGAACATGAAGGTTCCGACGAACTCGCCCATCATTGCAATGAATTCATTGCGAACCTTGTTTGGCAGAAACCCGAAACCTCTCAGGCGTCTTTCCTGCTGTTGACTGGCGTTGAGGGTTGTGCGTCTGGCTTTCCTAAACGGCAGGACTATATTGTCCGCGGGTCCTAGATTGTTCATGATGCGGGCAGTCCTCTGATCGAGCGGAGGTGGAAAAGGGTTGGCTGGTGGGACAAGGAAGCTGGTTCGGTGGATAGGGCAAGGAGTGAGCGAACGCGGACAACTAGGGGGCCCTGCAGGATATCAAAAGACTGTCCAGGTGAATGAAGGTAGGTGAGATGGATATAGACAAGAAGATTAGAGAGGTTGGAGGGATGATGCTATTATGGCGGTCCGCGTAGCTGCCAAACTTGAGCTGGCATGTCCGCACCGGGTAAGACCAATCTGTTGATGGCTTTTTGCGGGTCGACGGGCGATCGCATAGCTCTGGAGGCCGCCCGAACAAAACGGGCAGGTAGGTAGGTAGGTAGTCAGCCCGAGAGAGCATGATGGAGGTTGGGGGGGGAAGGCGCATTATTTGTGCGGTTATGGTAGGTAGCTCTCGCGGCGCCTTAGGTGAGCTCCGAAGCGAACGAATGACAACTGCGTAAGAGCGCCCAAAGACATCACCAACTGCTGAGAACCGCATGGCGCCAATTCCGTCAGCCTTGGACCTAAAAGTGCCCGTCTGTGCAGGTGGGCTTACCTTAGGCAGTTCCCATGTTATGATAATGCACAACTGCGATGGCGGGCATGATCCTCAGATGTGGATTGCTTGGATTAAGGAGTCTTGAAGTGGATCTCTTCAATGTGTGCGACAGCCCTGTACGTCAGCTGTCAAGATGAGAGATCACTTTAGCTAGGTAGGTAACAAAAGAATCCACGACTAAACACGCGGGAGTACCCCCCATATAATAATGCTGGTGATTAGAAAGTCGTGACCATAACCTGATGCTTCAGCTCCATTAGCTTTGAGATCTGTATCATATCTACTTCAGAAGGCCTCCAGTATAAATGCGGGAGCAGCCCCAGGTGGTGGAGTGTCCCACGACTTAAGTCACCTTGCCTGGAGCATGAGACGACTGCACGGTCGGTCACCTACAGTGCCTTGATCTTGCAGTGTCTCACTGTTTTAAACGTTGCCTGTTTGGATTCGATAAGTAGATGAGGAGTTTGCCCTGATTTTGACTCATTAAACATTGATAGCCAAGTAAGCAAACAGTGCACGACCGTTTAATTATAATCCATTCAATAGTACTGGTCCGAAGAGTAATAGCGCATTTCCACGTGACTGATCAAGGCTACCCCAGATTGTTTCAAAGCTGGGGTAGGAACATGAACGCCGCATTGCAATGATGGACATCCGCCACCCACCGACACCTACTTTACAACGTGCATTCTCTCGCTCCTAGATACTATCCTGTAGAGTACTCAATAACCACAAATCCTCTAAAACCTACCACGAACGCGCAAAGCCTGATATAAATTCCGCTCACAGGCAAAAAAGCAATATCAAACACAACTACAGGGAGAACAATTACAGCTTCCGGACACGTCGTTTTCGTCCCTCGAGGCCCCAAGGGCCGGTTGTGAGCAGCAACTAGCCACCCGCTGCCGAGGCGCGAACAGCGCAAGATGAGACCACTGCAGCTTCTCGTCTATCTAGCCGCGAGCATTGCCACCGTAACTCTTGTGCTGTACGTCAGCTTGCCTGGAAGCCATGCGAAAGCGGCAGCAGATGAGGAGCGACAGCTTCGGCACCAGCTCTACTTCCATTTACCTACTTCGTTATTCCCACCTTCCGCCATCATCAGCCTCACCAACGAAAATTCCACCTTCTTCCTCGCCAGACCTGCTGCGTATGGCCCGCTGTTACCTCACAGAGGCTTGACTGGACAGCTTTGGGTGGGAAGTGGCTTTGGAGATGATTACATGGGAAGTGGGGGACTGGCAGCAAGTGAGGGTGAGCTTGGGTGCAGTGACGTTCCCGGATGGGATGATGGAGGCCGTGAAGCTTTGGGGAAGATGAAGAGCAAGGCTCGTGCATCCTCAACACCAGGTATGGACGAGCCCGCTAGCTCAGACATGGTTAAGGCGAATGGTGGAGCAGACAGCGGGAGTCCCACGGGGAAAACTCAACCCGTTCAGAAAGAAAATATGCGCTCTAGGGAGGATGCCCTTGACAATGACGCTTGGTCGGCTGACAATACAGATGAGCCACTCTTCGCTCTGAAAAGAGCAAGACCTTTGCAAGAACTATCTGGCCAACATGCGGACATTCTGTCATTACAAGAGACCGCGGAAATTCAAGGAAAGATAGTTTTGCTCAGTCGAGGCGGATGTGGCTTTCTAGACAAGACCAAGTGGGTTCAGAGACGCGGCGGCATAGCTCTCGTTGTAGGGGACAACGTCCGCGGTGGCTCGCTTGTGCCAATGTACGCTCGAGGTGACACCTCAAACATCACGATACCTTCCATATTCACCTCACACATGACGGCGCATTTGTTATCATCGTTGGTGCCAGGGAACTTTATAAGGCGTCCGCGCCTGGGTGGTGTCGGAAAGAGTAGAACTAGTACTGAGCCAAGGCTGGCTAAAGGCGAGCGTACCGGCAATGCGAATAAAAGATCACAGCGATATCGCAATCGACCAGCATTGAACACGCTGTCAACCGCATCGAAGCCAAGCACTCACTTGGGGAGCAGAAACACTAAGGTTCGTACAGGCAATGGCGACGGATGGTTCTCGTCTACTTGGTCTGCATTGGGTTTCGGTATCGGACGAAGCCGGAAGGTTGATATAGCAGAAGACAGCAGACGGCCTCCGACCAGTGGAAACCTTGATTGGGCCGCTAGCGGGGCTGAGAAGCACGAGCATACATCTAGCGCTCATGATGGTTTTATTATAGGTGTACATGATTGGCGGGACACGGAAGTAATAGACCAGAAGAATAACCCAAGTGATGCTACTAAGCGCTCGACACCAGATCGAGGCCGCGCTGGAGACTCGCTGCAAGACGCAAAAGCGCCCCTGAAAGGCGGCAGCATCATTCCATCCAGTGGCGAGTATCACGAGCAGAGTGCGAACGTCAGGAATACCAAAGATATCAGCGGCCTGCCAAAAAAAGGGTTTGTCGCCAGCCCAGGGATTGAAACGGTCAGGGAAGATGATTCGAAGAGCTGGCTCGGCAGCTTACTCTGGTCTGACGACAAGGTAGAGCCTCAATCTGACACCAAGAGTTCTGTCGCAAAGCCCTTAGAGACGATTACAGTAGATGACGTCAAAGACGGCGACGCTGTCATCTCGGGTTTTGACGACGAGGATGGCCTGTGGATAACACTGTCACCCACCACCATGTCTACTAGCCCGTTCTTTGACACACTTCTGGTGTTGGTCATCAGTCCTTTGGTCACCCTCACCTTTGTATACGTTTTGCTACTGCTCCGGTCGCGGATTCGCCGTCGGCGATGGCGGGCACCCAAGTCTGTTGTTGAGCAGCTGCCTGTTCGTACATATCACACCATGTCTAGCCGTTCCAGCTCTGTCTCGTCCCCGGTCAGCAGCCCAGTCACAGCGACTCCAACGACTCCTCTTCTGCACCATGAGATAAGATCATCGTCAGCAAGACCGAGACCACGGTCAAGAACAGCTAGTGCCACTGCAGATCAACACTCATCATCGATGCCTGAGCATGAGAAAAGGGAAGGCGGCATGTCAAAATGGCGACGTCGGTACGGCGCCAAGCAGGTTGAATGCGTCGTTTGCCTAGAAGAATACATAGATGGAGTCAGCCGGGTAATGAGTTTGCCATGCGGTCACGAGTTTCACGCGGACTGCATGTAAGTACTCCTCGTGTCACAATGGTTATATTCTCGTGTTAACAATATGTCAGAACACCCTGGCTCACGACTCGTCGGCGCACATGTCCCATCTGCAAAGGCGACGTAGTCCGGTCGCTGGCGCACGCATCGTCGTCGAACCATCAACAGCCAGACGCGCTGGAAGAATCGGATGATGACCTGGAAATGGAAGCTTCCCAATATCGCTATGATTTGCTGACTGAGGTAATACCCATCCAACGACGTGGGGATAGAGATGGGGACGTTGAGCGCGGAGACGATACTCGAAGCAGATGCCAGAACACGCCAGACGCAAGTCTTGCTGGGACCCAGGGTGCACTGGGCTCATCAAGTTCATCCAGCTCCCGCGCAGAGCCTGGCCAAAGGCGTGCCTCGACGGAGCATCGGCTCTAATGTACTTATGTTCACATGTATTAGTCATGATTGACATGATCCACCATTATTGTTTTAGTAGCCTTATTCATGTGTTGATGAATGTGTCCTGCAAAGTGCAATTTCCGATCTAACAGTGGCGCAGTAGGCAGCGTCTCCATATTGCAATCCCTCCCACCAAATGCTGGCAGCACCGAACGCACCCAACACCCTATCCTGTACGCTGACAAAAGGATGCACAAGGTTACCTGACTACCCCAGTGTTGGTAACCGAATTACTCCAGACGGGAGTAGGTACCTAAGGTACGAGTAGATATCAAAGATATCTCTGCGCTTTTCTGCGTGGGCACACAGATATGGCCTAGCGCGGGCCAGATAAAGGTTCAATTGCGCGATAAGGCGATATCGGCGCTGACACTCCCTGATGGCAAAGTTTCCTATCAAACAATTTTCTTATGCTGCCGTCACCGAGCACCCCCAATCCGAGAGCCTCAATTATGGAAGGACAACGCGCTCTCCTCTACTCGATTCCTTCCACTGCTTTTACCATATTATCCTACCCTGAAGATTTCGGCTAGTTGCCCGGCTCCTTGGAGATTGTTCACGCCCAATAACTCTCTCATCTCATCCCCTTCTTAGCCTTCGGAGCCCCATATCAGTTGTGCCTCACGCACTGGGCAAGGTGACACAACTCGTAATACCGGGAAAGTTCTGGTAGGAGCATAAACACACCATAACCCGCTCTGGAGGTCGCCCGTAGAATAAAGCTGGGGCATATTGGTACTGTAAGCACGCTTTGATACCATGCTTCAGCTCTGGTAGCTTACGGGGAGAAAGCATCTGTTATCAGGAGGCCTCCAGTCTATCGTGGCATCACGATGGCTCCTGCCCTGCTGACTGCTGTCGATTCGACATCCCACGTTCACCTTATCATCGGTTCAAATCCATTGGCGGGAGCTCGGTGCAACAAGTCGATTGAAGTGGGAGCGATAGCAAAGCTGATTGCGCCTGAGACTGCCAGCCTACATTATGGCTTGATGAAGAGGATAGACGAGGGCAGCGTGGAATGGTTGAAAACAGACTTTGCAGACGAAGACCTCACACGACTCGGCAGAGAAGAGGTGGATCACGTTGTGGATGCCGTCTTCGTGACATTGGGCGGTAGACATCCGTTGAGTAGGTGCTTATAAAGCCTTCAGCAGGACATTATTAATATATAAAAGGCGCACACATCTCCAATTTATGTCGTCGTTTACGCATTCCTGTCAATGTCGCCGATGCTCCCAACCTCTGCACGTTCACCCTGCTCTCGACACATACCGACGGCCCGGTCCAAATCGGCATCACAACAAGTAACAAGGGTTGCAAGCTCGCAGCTCGTATTCGCCGTGAGATTGCATCCTCTCTGCCCTCACAGCTCGGCTCCGCAGTCGATCGTCTGGGCACCGTTCGTCGTAGGATATGGGAGGAGGACCATGCCGCACTTGGCGATCTGGAAGCCGAAGACGACGCCGGTCAAACATCGACGTTCAACAAATTAGTCACTCCTGAAGATCTGGAAGCGGCAAAAGCTCGTCGCGTGCGCTGGCTTGCCCAGATTTGTGAATACTGGCCCCTTCGTCGCCTTGCAGCCATCACCGATGCCGACGTTGACGCCCTGTTTCACTCCTATTCCACATCCTCGTCCGCTCCTCTCCTCGATCCTGCTGCGCTAGATGCGCGTAGACGAAAAGGCCGCATTGTCCTCGCCGGCTCTGGACCTGGGAACCCTGATCTTCTGACTACAGCAACACACCGCGCCATCCAATCAGCGGATCTCATCCTCGCCGACAAGCTTGTTCCAGCACCCGTCCTCGATCTAGCACCCAGACGCGCTACAGTCTACATTGCGCGCAAATTCCCCGGCAACGCGGACAAAGCGCAGGAAGAGCTGCTGGAGATGGGCCTTGAAGGGTTAAAGGCAGGCAAGAACGTCGTCCGGCTGAAACAAGGCGACCCGTACATTTACGGCAGAGGAGCGGAGGAGTACGACTTCTTCAGGAAGTACGGCTATACCCCTGTTGTACTGCCCGGCATCACAAGCGCCCTCAGCGCACCGCTATTCGCTTGCATACCGCCCACGCACCGAGGCGTCAGCGATCAGATCCTCATCTGCACCGGCACGGGACGTAAGGGCGCGGCGCCGGATCCACCAGCCTATATTGAAACACAGACCGTCATCTTTCTCATGGCGCTGCACAGGTTGGGCGAGTTAGTCACTTCCCTGATCGCGGAGAGTAAAGGATGGCCGAAGAGTACACCGTGCGCTGTGATCGAAAGAGCGAGCTGTCCGGACCAGAGGGTTATAAGGACGACGCTGGAGTTTGTGTGCGCAGCGGTGGAGGAGGAGGGGAGTCGACCGCCAGGGTTACTGGTTGTGGGAAGGGCGTGTGAGGTGTTGGAACGGGTGGAGAGGAGTAGGAAATGGGTTGTTGAGGAGGGGTTCAGCGGATTGCAGGAGCTGTGTGAGGATGGAGGGTTGGAAGGGTTGAGGGAGTCGAGGGAGGGAGTTGGTGCTGCTGCGGAGGGGTGAGGATGATGTGCTGAGTCGGCTGTTGGGAAAGGGGGCGACGAAGCTGGAGCGACTGCTAGTAAAGCGAGCTGTACTGGATCGGATAGTAGCTACACTTTGGGTTGCCAGCGTGTAAATGATTCTGCATGATAGCCGTGTCATTATGATTTCTTTTCTCTTTCTTCTGGACATACCACCTTCCAGCTTTCCCGTGAAGACAGCAAGAGACCGCGTGTCTGAAGTACGCCATTTCTGAAGCAATATTCGTCAGAGATTAGGTGCAAAAGGTATTTCTATCCCTTTATTTTGACAAAGGGACAATATATACCCCCCCAGTTGTTCAAATCGAACCACGCACACGACATGGGATCCTACGAAAGAGACTGTAAGCTTGGCTCCTCGAGTTTCATAAAGAGCAGGCCAGATTGTGAAGATGTATGTTTCGGCCCAACGCCCCGGGCGACAGAATTTGTTTGTTATGAGCATTGTACTGATGGAGACTAACTATAACTCGACCATGTGTTCGAATATGACTACTGTTAAACCTTCAACCCACATTCCTCCCCCCAAAAAGGGCCCGCCAAACCCCTTTAACGGGGAGACGAAACTTGACAAATGAAAGAAACAAAATCATGGCCCTATGCAACTCTCTCTCTCTCTCTCTTTCTCCGCGTTTCCTTTGCTCCGAATACTTGAGACCTCCAAGGACTGCCGTGGCACCAGCTGAGCTGTGTCTGTGCGCGAGGTCACTATCCACAAGGGAAATTGTTCGATGCTTCTATGGTGGAGACTGGGAAGTTGAACCGTCCAGACCATTTACAGCAGCTACGGGTGCGGCAATGACAACGAGCTACGGGTGCGAGAAGACAAGCGGCAGGACGGCAGGGGAGAGGAAGTTGAGGCTGCATGGACAACCGCGCTAGGTAGAGGGGATGACTGTGGTTCCGCAACAATTATCTGAAATCTCTCAGAAGGTATGTGAGTGAGGGGTGAGGTGAGTGAGGCGTTAGGAGCAGCGTTCAGCGATCGGTTTTGCTTTGATGGTTGAGAATTTGCTCTGCTCCTCTTTAGATATCATAGGGTAAGCGAGTAGCAAAGATCACAACAGCCTGCTTTGTAGAGTTTTCTTGGGGCCTGGAGTGACGATGTTTTGATCTACAGCACGGCTCGCGTTCGCGACGACATGTATGAGTGGCCTTACGTGTGAAGTTGATTCAAAGCAAGAAACTGGACAGTAAAATGGGGTAACAGGTAGGAGTTACCCGGCGAGCCACTGATTATATTTATCATTCCCTAGTAACGATAGCTCGCCTGTTCGTTTCCTGCTATATATTTGTCTCCTTTTTTGCGGAGGATTTGTCCTGCCAAAGTCTCTCTCTTCAATAATGCAATCAGCGAGCCGCAAAATATAAAGAACCAAGTAACAGAAAAAGACACTTTTCGTCGGCGAAAAAGCTGATCAACAAACTGTTTCATACTGGGCCACCAATGTACACAGAAATATTGCAGGTAAAATTGAAAACTTGACGGCTGAAAGAGTGGTTCCGAAGCAGTCCGCCACAGGTATCGTAAACAGAGCGGACCGCCACGTGAGACTAGACTGTGCACTTATAACCCAAGAAGTGAGACGATGAAGCGAGGTATCCAAAGGGCGAGACACACGTGGTACCTTGAAGAGGAATCGAGTTGTCCGGATCACGAGGCACCAGTGGTATCCCGAATAAATCAGGTTGTACAGACTACGAGCCACCATGGATATCTCGCGGCAGCGAAATAAGCGCTTAAGAGTCCGTAGTGCCACTAGGAGCTTGTTGCTCAGGCTTGTTCGCAGCGCCTCCCGTCTGCATATACGGCGAGTTGATCATCTTCTCCCAGTCATGCAGCATCTGAGCGTTTTGAATCGACATGATCACTTCTTCACCGGCGCGTTTGATCATCTCTTCGTTGAAATTTGCGACAGCTGCTTCTTGGGTGATGTTACCGCTCGCAGCCCGGACTAGCTCGTCAGAAATTTTCAGGACGTCGGCAATGGCATGGTTGAGACCTTGCCCGCGCTCTATAAGGGAACCTTGGCGTTAGCAATTACTACATTATGAAGCTATAAGGCCAGGGCAAGTGCCGCATCGAATCACTTACGAAATGGCATCGGATGAGCCGCGTCACCGATCCACGTCACGCGGCCATTGTCGCTATTGTACTCAACAGGGACCCAATAGGAGATCTTATTTTCGGTCAAGGTTGTGCCCTCCGGTATCCACAGGTTCGCCGATCGAAAGGGTTCCCCAAATGTTTCTGCTCTTTTATTTTGCCTCTCTAGAGATGTAACATCCTCCTGATCGATGACCGCTTTCCACGTTGTCTGGAGCTGGAAAACCCATGTCTCTGGCTTGTCCGGATCCGGTACCTCTTGCACTGCTGTGCATTAGAAAGCGCATCCCGGGTCGTCGAAGGGGCAAAGCAAACCTGAACACCACAGCCAGTATCCGTCTGGATGGATACCAAGGGTCAGTATCGGATTGAGGTGTTTGCGGATGAAAAGGGCTTTTTCTGCGTTATTGTAGCATACGTGTAGGTTCAGTGCTCTATAAGGTACAGAGTTGGCTGCTGCTTTCTCCGCTCCCAGCACACTTGCTCGGACTTGGGAGTGTGCTCCGTCGGCAGCAACGAGTACCGTACCGGTAGCGCTTGTTCCGTCTTCGAAGTGGGCAGTGACGTGCTCTTCATGATCCTCAAAGGTGACATCCTTTAGTCTTTTCCCGTATTGGACTTCGATTTTCTCCGCGCACAGCGCTCGGAATCTTCTCCTCAACACGCGGATCACTTTGACAAGGGGGATGTTCTTGATGAGCTCTCCCGTTGCTCCATTCAGTGTTGGCAAGTAGCCTGTTTCCGGCGGGTCACAGTATGGATCTACCGCTGCAGTACGCAAGCGTGCCCATAGCTCCTCTGGAAGTATTTTCTCCAGCATTGGCAGGGCCCATTGAATGGACATGCCCCATTCTCGTGGGCGGTAATGATATGGGGAAGTCTCTCTTTCGAACACTGTGCCATGCTGATAAAAAACCTAGGCCTCTTAACAATCACGTGCCCCAACGACATCACGCGAAAATGCTTGCCGAGCTGCAAGCGGACGGCTACCCAATATCTTCATAACAATACCTATGGAGATGCGCCGTTTCCCTCCGCGGTTGCGCTACACTGCCGGGCTGCGCCATGGTGTGCTATATCATGGGCCAGACCGAAAGCCCTGATGACCATAAGATATTTGACGGAAGACCGAAAACGTCTTTAGTCGTGGATGGTCCCCCTGTTCCGAGCTGTCAGATCAGAATAAGCGAGCACGTGACGCACAGTATATAGCCCACATCTACCACCTGTTCTTAGATAGACAGAGCGCTTAATCAGACAATTCCTCTGCCAGCAGCAGACCGCTTCCAGAATCCGACACGAGCAAACGCGGCAGTTTCGAAGAAACCCAGCAATATCCATCCAAATCACTTGAGCCCGGCCCCTATGCGATCATGCAGGTAGGTACATGGTTGCCTACCTGACGGCTGTGTTAGACGTCCTCTGCATCCATCTTCATCCTCAGCTGCGAGAAGTAGTAGCATCCTACTACCGGCTTGAACTTGGTAGGCAGTAGGAGAGTTATTGTCACGTCCTTACTTCAACACTTCTAATGGTTGGCCAAGCGCTCCACAGCCGGGGGCTATCTGAGCACGGCGGTACTTTGGAACGCACGACTGTTGGTACATCGTATGCTAGCTCCCGAAGGTGGCAAGACAATGTAACTGCGAACTCGCAGTGACAGTTGGGTGCACGGACCATTGTGCTATTCACATATGAGACACGTCGCCTACAGACAAGTTCAGACTTGTTTGTCTCTATGGTGTGGAAGCACAGTGTCAGGGAACGCCGGGGTGCGCATCGCGGAATGCTTCAATGCCGACCTTCAGCGCGGCGGCTTGCCGCTTCGACTGTAATCTCGCCCGCCACACCTAGAATTGTACTGTGAGGGCTACCGCCAGGGCATCTTCCTCGCATAATGAGTACAACCGCTTCCAAATGACCAAAAAAAGCCATGTTGGTTTCTTATAAAAATCACCACCATGGCATCAACATGCTACAACGCCTCAGACAGCTTCTGCTGGCAAACAAATAATGTCTAGCATTCAGACGCAGCCCACATTTGGGCGACCTGAAGCTATGCGATGGGTGTCTACGACAACTGCTTGTTGCGAATTGAGTCCCCATTGTGGACAATACTGTTGCCAGACTCTGTTGTCTTGTATATGCGATGGGTGTCTGAGACATTGCTTGTTGCGAATGGAGCTCATCGTCTTATTTATTATCTTGCCAGACTATGCTGTCCTGTATTTCAAACATCCGTTTCTACCATCAAGAGTCTACTCCGCAAAGCTTTGCCCTTCAGATTCTCGCTACTGGCAATACCAACAAGCGCAGCATGCCCCGTCCAGAGCCTCATCCTCTGACTTTGTTCTCCCTCGTACCGAACAACGATGGAGCCAATGCAGTCCTCGATCACTCGGATAACAGCCACCTCGTGTCATACATCCCCGGGAATCCCGGTGAACGTGGGATAGAGGTCGGCTTTCACGTCGCTTCATCTTCCAGATGGACCCTTGCGACACTCGGACGCTATGGAGCCGACATCACCATCGAAGGAGCAAACATATCGCGTGTTCAGTGCTCTTTCGAGCTTCAGTCCGAGACGGGTATGGTGATGCTCTATGACCGGTCTGGTGGCCAATCAACTCAGGTTTATGGCGAGAGAGTAATACCATTTGAATTAGGACGGATGCGCCGAGTACCCGTCAACGAAAACTTCAACACTGAGATTGGTATTGGTGGCGTTGGACGCGATATGGTCAAGTTCAGGCTGGCCTGGCATGATCATCGACTGAACGTGCTGGAACAACTCAGAAGGCGAATTGACAACCCCCGCGTTGCTCGAACCATCGAGGACACCTCAATAGCAGTCTCATTTCAACAACAGGTTGGTATTCACGCTCCAAGAAACACGACAGCTGCCATCAGGTACGAGAATCCTGTTGAAATTGGAAGGGGATCGTATGGTAGAGTTTTCCGGGCTCAGCGGACTGACACGGGGACGTTGTTGGCCATAAAAGTGCTCAGGAAGCCGACGTCCGAACGTTCAGTCGACCAGTTGCCCATAATGCGCGAAATCTATGCGCTCAGTCAGCTTCGTCACGTGAGTCAAATCCAGCCTCAGTGCCCTTCTGAACGTGAGCTGACGGGTGTAGCCACACATCATTGAGTTTTTCGGAGCTTGATACGAGGCGAACCATGTTGAGATATTCACCAGCCTAAAAGTGGGCAGCCTACACCAACTCGCTAATGCTAGCCCGCTGTTTGGGCAAACTGCCAGCCATGCCAAGCTCCTCCTCGATCAAATGTTGCAGGCCCTCCACTACCTCGCGTACCACGGCTTCATACATAGGGACGTTAAACCGGAGAATATACTCTATTCCACTTCACCCACCGGAGCATACATCTTCCAACTCGCAGACTTTGGGCTGTGCACCTCCGTTAACAACGCGACCGTCCCGGTTGGAACAGAGGAATACATGGCACCCGAAGTGCAGCTAAACGAGTTGCAGACCCGAAGGTGGATGTGTGGTCTCTTTTCGTTACGATTCCGTGGGTCCGAGATACTGGGGGATTTCGGCACACGCTAGCCAACGGAGTAGGGAAATATCAAGAGATTCTGGCCGCAGTGGCGACAGCGGCCGCCAGTACGGACTTACGACCGATTCGCGCAATGGCAGTAGTCGACCCGGAAAACCGAGCTTCTGCGGCGAAGATGCTTGAGGAGCATTATCAGGGACCGAAGGTTGGTGCAAGAAGCCACGGCTAGATCTTGTTTGGGCGACTATTCGACGTACTGGGGACCCCCAGTCACTATCAGGCTAAACCAGATTTTATAGAGGTTGGTGTGTGCTTCGTATGCTACAAAAAAGAGGTTTTTATGTATAAGGTTATTACTCGAGTGTACGGGCGACCCGCAAGAGCTTAAGGACGTCTGGGAACAGCACTTCGGATGAAACGCATTCTGGAAGCCTCATTGTGCAATACGTTCTTTCAGACGTTCGGGGCGCTCTAAGGTGTTGTGGAAAATTTTGCGCTTTGTAGAACTTTTGGTGCGGTCAGGCTCGACGCATACTCACTCAATCTCGCCCTGCAAGCCCTGCGTGTCCCGCAGAGCAAGACCAAGAATGTGACAATTCGCAAATACCTCGCGCCGGCCACCTATCGGACGTACTCTATGCAACATGTTCGCCGGCATTCGGAGGTCGTGTATCCTACGCTGTTGAAACTTTCTACGAACGAGCGCCCACGGTGTGGTTGGTTCTTCCGTATTACTTGACGGAGATAAGAAAATCACTCGGCCACAGTTCTATACTTTCTAAGTCGGACTGTCTATTAGTCCGAAGCAAGCTACCTACTGCTACCACTACTAAGCTTTGTAAGCGATAAACGCCCTTTCCCCGGAACTACTGAAATGCCAGTTCAATCTAAATACAGAAGATGATAAATTGAAACTCGGTAACAATCGTTGCTGATGTGAAATCATGGTGCGCGCATTTTCCCTACTAACAATATCGTAAGGAATAACATAGATGGCTTCGCGAAGAAGAACCGAACGCCTGAGTTGGTTACCAAGTAAGTCACAATACCACCCCTTCCATCTCATCGTAGATGAACCCAACCGTCCACTCAGCTACCACACCAACTACATTCTAAGTTGGAATGTTTGACAGAACGCGGTTCTATATCGAAGACCTTGTTCTGTGATCGCAGCTTCCTGAGCCTAAGCAAAAGGAAGAGACACTGCTAAGCTCCGCAGAGGATAGCAGGGGTTTGGAGTCCGGTTTGGAGTCCGGTTTGGAGTCCGGTTTAAGGGGACCGGCAAGTCCGGACATCTTGAAGGTCCAGCTGGATTCTAAATGTCTGCGTTGTTTCGCGGACCTTTAAGTCGCTGACTCTTGCGGACTGGCGACAATTCGGAGCGGGAGCTTGTTTGCTCAGCCGCATCTTTCGCACTCGGAAGGTTTGTAGAAGTTTTAGTCGCGCCGGTCTTGGTGCGCGCGCCACGCGATGTTGCCTTCTGTTCCTGTTCTACAGATCCGCCTTTCTTTCCATGAGCTCCTTCGTCGCCTACATGTGGTAGGGGAGCACCGAATAGCAGTTGTTGACGATCAGAACTATCTGCTTTTCCCGAAGAGTCGAACCGATCTTCGCCGCTTCCTGCCGCAGCCCTCCGGTCCTCCTCTATCTGGCGTAGAGTGCGAGTAGATTGGGGCATAGTAAGCTCATCCTCAGTGGCATCTTCATGCATCCATGTCATTCCGGGCATTTTACCCCACTTAGGATTCCAGATCTTTTGCTCTATCCAGCTGGTTCTAATTCTTTCGTAGGCAAGGGCATCAAGATCCACGTCTTTAGCAAGGCCCGTAGCACCCAAGTCATCTTCAATCCATTCCCGCTCTTTTGTAATCTGATAACGGAACTGGTGGTAGGGACGAGATCCTGCTGTATCTCGTTCGTGCGTGGCAAGTTGCTCCTTCGTAATCGCCTTCGGTTCGTTCGGCTTAGGCTTGATAGGACCACCGAACAACGAGCCAGTAGCGCTCAGCGACGCGCTCAACGTGCCGCTAACCTCGCCTGGTTCTACCCGAGGTTGAAGACCTTGCTCATGCTTCCAGCGTCCCGAGGGGTAGCCTGTCCAGTCGTCGTCCCAGATGCCCTGCTCGATCCAGTAGTTTTTCACATTATCCTTGGCGTTGGTGTGGCAATCAAGCTTGCGATCGTACGGCAGGGTGGCTTTGCGTCGGTTCCACCGGTTTGTAATTTGCTCCCATATACGGTCGCTCTCTCTGATCCATTGGTTCCTATACTGATAGTACGGCAATGATTGAATGAGGTCCCATCTGTGCTGGATCCGCCGAGTCTCTTCAGAGACATAGGGTGCACGACTGGGAGGCTGGCTGTTCTCGGCGCTCGGATACGGACCGGAGGACATATTCGAAGTCGACGACCTCCGAAGCACCCGAGTTGCGTTATTTAGGTAGACACGTAGATAGGTGCGGGTGACATTGGGACCAGTGGGTGGCTAAGACATGCTAAATACCTCGCCGTAGTATAGGTGAGAGGTAAGGTATGCTTCCTTAGCGTACGGAATGCACATAACAGCGCCCTCATTTTTTTCTGGAATGCAAAGGCCCCGAGAATCCCAGACTCAACTGGACAAATCTGAGCAGAGTTATGGCATTCAGTCGAATTGGTTCACTGTCAAATCTCGAGGAGTGTAGTGCACCTACATGGCATACTAGTCATCACGGTTGGTTGAAGTATGAGGTTTGAGCTGACTAAGCCCGCCATGTAAGTTGATCCAAATCGGCCGTTTGAGCAGCCCTGGAGACGTGAGAGCAAAGGAATCTTCGATGCAACTTCTTAGACGTAAAAAGGAGCTAACTAAATCCTATTCCGGCGAGCCCCTAGACCACATGTCTGTGCAGGGCGGGAAAATGTCCATCCCTTCTAGATAGCAGCTAACGAGTCTCGAAGTGCTCGAGTACTCTCTGCAGTTTCTGTTATGTGCGTGACCGCCTCTACTCTCATCTCGATCATCTTACTTAGTGTTTCGACGGATTATAGGAGTGTGGGGTCCGCATTTTGACGACTCAAACTTTGCGCTCATAGTACGATGTACTAAGGTAAACCCAATATTCATGGGTGAAGGCAGGTTGCCTTGTAGATGCTGATGTGGATAGGTATCTTTAGTATGGAGGAAGCGCACCGGGCAAGGCCACTTTGGGGCGGAACAGAATAGTGTCACTATCGGTGAATGCGAAACTGATAGTTATCAGTTTGTTGGCTCTACAGCCATTGACAAGGGATCAAGGATTATGAGGAACGTAGAGTTCCCAGCCTAAGAAACACGAAGGGAGTTGTAGACAGGGGATGCTTAATCAATAGGTTATGCATTGAGCCGATGGCAGCATCTTGGATAGGCGTTCAGACAATGCATATTTTTGGGATGTGTAAATCGTGGGAGGCGCGTGTTTGAGGCTAACTTCTACATATATCTGTGGGAATGGTAAACGTATAGTTATGGAGCAAATTACTCAGTGAGCAGTAGTGATCCAACCAAGATAAGTTTGCGGACTCTTCTCCTGTGGTACCTCTCGCTTCGGGTTTTCGTAAAGGGTATCACGGTAGCTGTCTATAAGCCGCGAAATGTCCATCAGACAGTTCTAGACATGCCCCATAGGGACTGGGAGTTGCTGATCGTCGGTACGGATCGGAAGGCAAAAGCTCAGTGGAGAAACGGCCTACGTGCCGTCGAACCAGACTTCTATGGCCTAGGCACGGCACGGGCACTTGCAAGCGTTTGCAAATTGGAGTATACCTAAGATAGGTACCTAAGGAGAGCTTTACCATGGCTAAAGGTGCGGATTAGATAAAGGTGCGGATTAGCGAAGGGTTTGGCTTTGTGCCATAAGACAAAATATTATCGGGATGGAGAGTGAGTGTTCCTGTAAGTCACAAACTGCTCGATGCGTGATTCTGTTTTCGGAGGTGTTCCAGTTTTGCTAGCAGCTGGGGACCGGCGATACTCTTCGCCGAGCTCCATTTGTGTGGCAGGCCAATTAGGTTGTACCTCTGTACCTTATGGCACTCCTGCCCCATCTGATCTCGTCCACCTTACCTGTTCACCACGCCCTACTTTCGTCTTTGCCTACTTCCCTGCTAGGCGGTCCTGCTGGGTCATCCTGGAGTAGGATAGCTGTCTTCACTCTCTACCTCATCCAGCACTCTCATGAGAGGCTTTGGCTTTTCGCTTTAACTGTTCTTTGTCTCTCAAGCTCTTTGGACCGCGCCATATCCGCCGGTCGGCCATCGTTCTCGGGTCGTCAAAGTCCACCTTGTTGTGGTCCACCATCTTCACTCAAACGTACGTTACCTTCTTTTAGGCAAAACAAGTCACAGTCTCTTATTGTCCGTGGAAGAGGCAAGCTGGCAATATCTTTGAAAGTCCAGTGAAGTTTTGGCAGCAGAGCCGTGGCAGCTCGCTTGGCAAGGCTCACCGCTTCGCCGAACCCGACTAATCTGAAGCCTCACAGACATCAACCCCAATTATCCAGACCACAAATCCTCCACCGCACTCCCCGACTCATCGTCAAAGACACGCGTCGTCCGCTGACGACAGTGGACTGTTGAAAATGACTACAATGGTAAATGCTCCTTCAACTCCGCGTCATCGAATTCCTACCCTCGGAGCCCGCTCACCTCAGCCAATCCTTGTACGATGCTCACATCAGCTACTAGGATTTACGCGTGGGTAATAAGTATCGTATTGGGCGAAAAATTGGCAGTGGTAGTTTCGGTGACATCTATCTGGGTAGGGCCGTCCTGTAATGTGACATGGCACGCCCTTGGTTCTGACACGAATTGTAGGCACGAACATCATCTCTGGAGAGGAAATTGCAATCAAGCTCGAAAGCGTAAAGGCCAAACATCCCCAACTCGAGTATGAGGCCCGTGTCTACAAATCTCTCGCCGGAGGCGTCGGCATCCCGTTCGTACGCTGGTTTGGCACCGAGTGTGACTACAATGCCATGGTCCTGGACCTGCTCGGACCAAGCTTGGAGGACCTGTTCAACTTCTGCAACCGCAAATTCTCACTGAAGACCGTTCTTCTTCTTGCCGACCAACTCATCTCGCGTATCGAATACATACACGCGAAATCCTTCATACACCGAGACATCAAGCCGGACAACTTCCTGATGGGCATCGGTAAGCGTGGCAACCAGGTCAACGTAATTGACTTTGGTCTCGCAAAGAAGTACCGTGACCCCAAAACTCACTTTCACATTCCGTACCGTGAAAACAAAAATCTGACCGGAACTGCTCGTTACGCCAGCATCAACACCCATCTAGGAGTTGGTAGGTTTGACTTCACATCTCCTGACCGCCCAGAGCTAACTTGAGCATAGAGCAATCTCGCCGTGATGACATGGAGTCTTTGGGCTACGTCATGCTGTACTTTTGCCGTGGCTCCCTTCCATGGCAGGGTCTCAAGGCTGCTACGAAAAAACAAAAGTATGATCGTATTATGGAGAAGAAGATGACCACTCCAACAGAGGTTCTTTGCCGAGGCTTTCCCAACGAGTTCGCCATATACCTCAACTACACCCGCTCGCTCCGCTTTGACGACAAGCCTGATTACTCTTACCTTCGGAAAATCTTTCGGGATCTGTTCGTTCGTGAGGGATTTCAGTACGACTATGTCTTCGACTGGACCGTGTACAAGTATCAGAAGAATGCACATGCAATCGCTCAGGCAGCTGGCACTCAGCCGCAGAACGAGGAAGACAATCAAACGGGACGCCGCGCAACTGCCGCCACTGGTACTCCAACTGGTGCCCAGCCAGCTCAACAGTCTAGTACCAGCAGGGTCAATCCTGGCGCTCTGAACAATGCCCGTCGTGGAGGAATCGAAGACCGTTCAAAGGGCACCGGAATGTGAGTTCCTACGATGTCCGATTCCTGTAAGGGACTCTTCTCCTGTGCACTTAGTGTTCGAAGATGACGCTTCGCGCGGGGGATGCTGTTGAAATGTGCTAATCACGACGCGGATACAGGAAGCTTCGCTCTCACGCGCGGGATAATCAGGCTAGCTATTAGTACATCTTTACGGACGCAGCTCTTACTCGTCGGCATCATGAGGTGAACAATCACAAAATCGGCTGCGCGAACATGTGCTGCGGATCGTCTAAATCAATTTGGCAAGACCTGTTTCGCCGTTCGATGTCCGACAGAACGGCGAAATGGTGTTGAAGCTGGCAGGCATGCCAGATATGATGTTATTGCTTCGCTTCTTCGGGCACGGGCACCGTTTGTCTCCGGCTTAATGAGACTTCACAGTCAGCATCGAGCAAGCTTGAATGCTGGGGCCATTGTTCGCTATCTTTCGAGGTTCGTCCGATTGGCTCCCGTCATCTGGCTGTTCAGAAGTCCTAGCTCGGATACTCTTTTCTCATATGGGCAATACTGGCGCTGTCGATCGAGAAAGCAAGTACTGGCAGGAACACTGGAGCATTGAAAAAGTTGAGCGAAGGACCAGATACACAAATTCCAAGAGAGTTGCTACGCTCCCTGGTTACTGGGTCGTCTCCAGCTTTCGAAGGGTACTACATCATGCCTGTGGGGCTAAGGTTGCGGGGCTTTCATTTCTTCCGAGGAGGTGTTCAGATTGATCAAAGAAATTGAGGCAAGGGATGCCGGGAGAGAGTGTTGACAGCAAGTGATGGAGGCATGGCAACTGTGGAATTGATTGCAAGTCCGACGCTCCTTCGGACTGTTGCGGAATACGGGATAGCTGAGACTCCTGGACGAAGCTCTTCTGATTGCGTTGCTCCCTCTCATGGCAACTTCATCCTCCACTCTGTTTTCCTAGAAATTCGCGGTAACATAGGTAGCACACGGGAAACTATAGGTAGCTTAATCTAAGTAATCACTCGACCCTTCTGGCTTACAGTAGTTTCAACTCCATAGGTACAGGAGTCGACATGGTTTGAGGCTCGGTGTAAAAGTCACGGCTAAATTTCGACTGCTCGACTTTTCAGACCTCCTCATAATGTTACAGCCTCACCAAGTTCTTTAGAGATTAGTAGATGCTTTGTATGATCGAAAGAGTTCCTTTGCAAACGGGCATTGCATCACCGTCCGGGCAACCCCCCATAAGTTCGAATTGGTTCGGATCAGCCGTCCGCCACTTCTATCATCGTGCGTGACATCAGCAGCTCAATGCTAGCCGTTTTGTGCACCGACCCTGGGGTATTGTTCGAAGCCCTCTCCACGAGGTCTCCATATGGACGTTACAAAGTGTGTGTTAACCTGAGAGTGTTAGGCTCAGACCAGCTGCAACATGGCCATCATGTTCCGAATTTGCGAGATCGTCCTACGAAAGTGCGTTGTAGACAGGTAGTCTCACAGTTCTCGCGAGAGCAATGAAGGAATGCATTGCAAGCTGCGGCTCCTGCAAATGCCGTGAGATAAGATTTCTGTAGTGGAAGAAGTTGGCTTGAGACGGGTTTACATCCAAAGGTTAAATGTATGGAGCGTCTCGAAAATGCTTGGAGGATAGCGCTCGGTTCTTCCAGCCAGGGCCTTCTATTGGAACGACCCAAAATATCAACGAAAGCCACATCAATCAAAGTTCGTGATAGGACTGATTATGGGCCCTTGGCCGAAGTGGCTCTGTCTAGGTAACCTATGGAAGTGCAGTCCCTGCCTGCGGATATCAGCACCGGCATCTCTTGCAGCGCTTCGGGAGCGAGGATGTGGTGAGATGGCTTGATAGGAAGACCACCTGTCATAATCCTAATGTGCAATATATCTGGCATGCCAAAAACGCAGTTAGAGGAGTGGCAGAAACACGGACAAGTATAAGCTACTAGCGGATTTCTAATTTAAGAACGGTATAGGGAGCTTGCAAGGGCGCAGTGAAGAAGCCAGCGGCCCTAGTTCTCCACACTCTTCTGCAAGCTGGGAAAGGTACAAGCCATCACGTCTACATGCACACTGTCAAGATCGAGTTCGACAGAACGGCAGAGCACAGCGGCCGGAGGCAGAACGGCACAAGCCTCACCGCGCTGCAGATTCTTTTGCAGCGTGTTGGCTGTTACAAGCATCGGCGGCAGCTCGATACACGTACCCTTGTCCAACATAATCGATGGTTTGATGCTATTCTACACCGGCCAAAAAAACTTCTGCTATCGAGGACGCCTCCAGCGGGTTCGAAGTGTCAGGCTAATCACTGCTCGTCGAGAACATTCATGGCGTCGAGTGCTTCCTTGGCAGCCTGCCGCGTACTTTTTCTCAACTCTCCATCCTGCTGCTGAATCGTCGCCAAACGTTCCTTCCAGAACTCCCATCTCTCCTGGCTCATAAATTTCTCACCCTTCCAAAGGTCGCGCTTCAACCCCGTCTCGTGAAGCGGCTTCTCCGACTCCATATCGTCTTGGAGCAGTTTTCCTGCGATAAAGAGCCACTCTTTCGCCGCCGGCACTTCAATGTCCAACATGGCTGTGCTCCGTTCCAACGCGTTGCAAATGCTCTGATACCCCCAGTCCAACGGTATCTGGCCTACCGTCCGACGACAAGCTGCGCTTCGACTCTGGCATAGTTTGGAACTTCATGACGCACCTTGGCCCACTGCTCTGGTGTGTATTCGTCAATATACTTATTCCAGTCTTTGCGTGCGAACTCCCATCTGAACGCATCGCGCCATATGTGACCGAAAGAGGGTAGATCGCGCCAAAGCTCGCCCGCTGGTGGAGTCAGACACGGCGAGGTCGTTTTATTCGTTAGGTCTGCCGGTGGGAGCTTCTGCATCTGTTGTAGCAGCTTGATTATCTTCGCCTGAGCTTTGGGAAGTTGTGTCAGTGCGTAGCAGAAGAAGCTCCAATACCGTTGAAGAATCTCGCCAGGCTTAGGATCATCCTCTATAGGCTGGGTGATTTGCCGTGCGGCCTGTTCTATCGTCATCTCCTCGCGAAGGTACTTTTTAAGGGCATGTGCAACGTCAGGATGGCAACCGTTTTCTCCCGTGCCATTCCCATGGGGATCAACCACGGCTTCGAACCAAGTGTCAGACATCTTACGCTGACAATGAACCTCGTTAAAGCCTTTCCAAGGGTATGAATGTAACAGATACTGCCGAGAACTGGGCCCGAGGTGATACTCTGAGTTGAACTGATTGGACATTCTGGAACAGACACACCGTTTTATGCAAGGAGAAAGAGTTTTTCTGTTGGCAACGACAAGCCTGACGGAATGCAATCTAAACCTTTTCCGGCTCAAAGCACTGCTCCCAATTTCCGGGAGCGGTGCATTTGCATCTTTCAGCGCTTACCCAGCGCCACTTCCGTCGTGGAAGCCCGCTTTGAACAAAGAGAACAAGGGTCCAAAACCGAAACCAGTATATGCCCAGGTGAGTAAGAGCGCCAAGGCGGTAGCGAACAGACGATCTGGCTGCTCCTTTACCAACACCAACGAAGCGCGACATACCTCGACGAACACTTGAAGCAAGACCAGATCGTGGCTCGACACCGTCTGACCACGATCGACTGGTAAGTAACGCGTCAACCCAAGGTCAAGGAGCAGAGTGCCACAGTTGCTGTCATATTAACGCTCTATGCTTCTGTAAAATTGAAGGGCGAAGCGCAGCATGGGATACAGTTTTGCCACCGATGCTTACTTAACGGTGCTTGCAGATATATTGCATACTCGGTCTCGACAAACCACGCCACGGTACACGCTTCTGCTACGACTTCTTTTAGCGCAGCAGAAGGGCACGACCATACGTCGAGCATGTCGTAAGCGTGGACCCTCACAAGCATGGCTTTGACGTGAGGTTACCTACTTCATCTGTACCATTCATCGATCGAGATCGCCTCATAGCAATGCGTAGGAAGGCCGTCTTGCAACAGTGTCCTGGGCCACTGCGTTTTGTCCACCACGCCGTCCTATGGAGGTGTCTTCAGCACTTCGCCGGCCGAGTATGTCGCAGCCAGACTGTTTCCAATCGCATCTCCCTTGTGGTATGAGGTGGTCAACGATGATAATGTGTCACAAAAGTTCGGCGGCAGTCCAAGAAGAGACTTGAGACACAGATCGCACCCGCTTTTGTTCGCGTTTCTATGATTCTCCGATGCCGTCTGCTTGATTGTCAAGGAAGTCGGCATGCAAAAAGAAACGAGTAGTGATTTCGAAGATGAGTTTCCGCCATGTGCGAGACACTTCTGGCGAAAAGCAGTCTTTGTTCACTCGTTTGCTGCGAGACGGCACTGGTTTCTTCACAATCTCTCATTGATTCCTTTCCCAACGCCTGCAGCTCTCTCCCACACAATAAATAACACAGATGGCGCCATCCGAAGAAGTTATCGTAGCCCAGAGCATACCACATTTCGTACTGCCATCCTCCCAGTGCGCCTCAGATTCGATCGTGACATTGACCAGCAGCATGAGAGTCTCCCGTGCTATCGCCCTGTCCATGTTGCTTGCGGTATCAAGCCTCTCCTCAGCCGACCATGTCAAAAAGCGTGTGGATCCAACCGAGCGTCCGATAACTCTACTGGACCCTCCTACCACGGGCTTTGTATGCGGTACGTCCGATGCGTTATGTCTATCCGTACTCCTAGAATCCGGGCAGCTGACCATACATTAGGCGCGAGGTATTACACCTCCGAGGAGATTTACGGGGCGATCCAATGGGGTACTCTGCTGGACGACGCCAAGCAAAAGCGCGGCAGTGAGTCTCAAACCCAGCCTGCAGACAGGAGTACTTACACTAATACACGACAGAGGCGAACTACCCACACGAGTTTGAGAATTTGGAAAAGCTTGCTCTTCCAGACAAATGCAAGGATGCGAGCCCGGAGAGGAAGGAGTATCCAGTCTTAGATGGCAACATATACAACGGAAACCATGATGACACAGATGCATAGTTGGATAGAGTTGTCTACTTGCACAAGAGAGGGGAAGTTGACGCTATTTACAACCAGCCACAATCTACCTTCTGTGGCGTGATCACGCACGAAGGCGCTCCTCCGAACCTGTTCGTATCTTGCGACGATCTCTGATGCAGAGATCCTTCGTGCCGCCCCTGGTTACGGAGTTATGAAAAGAATCTTGGCACACTGTCGTTTCGTCTCAGGTTGGAGCACAGGTTCAGGCTCGCTGTGATTCCAACAGGTCATATGAGCCGCAGGTAGAAGCTACTGTCCGGTTTTGGTACTCTGAGATAATTGAGGATGTTGTATACACATTCAACTGAGCTCAAAGTCTCACAAATTGACAGTGGTCGGTGCTCCCCAAACAAACTCATGCTGGTAAAGGAGACTAAACGACAGTTTTACCGTTCTGAACGCGGAAGCATTCTCGGCTGCCAAACCACCCGTATCATTTACTGTTGATCTTTTTCATCCCATAACTGCGTAGCTTGCCTCTGTCCTTCGACTGGGGAGATTCTAAGGACATTATGGTCCCGTTGACACCATGCATAAGCGTTGTAGGCGTACATTAGTGTGTAATAACCGGGTGCCGAGAACTACCAGCATACACCATTTGTGTCAGGTCATATGTCTTGTGTACCTCCGCCTTCTCCAACTAGTTTGCACTGATTTCTGGGCTAGGTTCTACAATCGACAATTCTACGCTTCGAGCAAAGCACTTACTAGATAAGTACAAATTGTCACTACAATTGACTTGAAGAGTTTCCAAAGCGCTCCAGCCATAGGTGCATTGAGCAAAGGGCCGGGCACAGTAGTCATCGCCTAATCCTAAGATGTAGATATTGCTGGGTGCAGGTTGGTATGCTGGGAGACTGTATGACTATTCAGATGCAATGTGTCCGCATGTTGCTGTAGGACTCATCAAGGAAGAGCAGAGAAGCAAGCGCCGGAAACCGTTTCAAGCCGTTTCCGGTAATGGTACATCATACTTTAAAGCCGTTCACGGCGACCTTTGAACAAAAACTGAATCTGGCAAGGTTTCACGCTTTTCGCTACAATGATTATCATAACAGGCACGGCATCCTCAAAGTATTGCTGTTTTGAGATAATCAAAAGCAACGCATCCAGCAGATCAGTGCACAGGGCCAGAACCCCCGCCGGGATGCTAGCAGGAGGCGTCTTTCAACGGCGAGGGCTGGCATCATCCGCGCCATGCTAATGCTCAAGAGCGACGGAATTTGCTGAGACGACAAGGCCCCCTAATGATGAAAAACTGAGAACGCTGGTGCCGAACTCAGAGTGAGGGGAACTCAGGCCCCACGAAAAAGTGGTATCACGCAGTCAACTGAGAAATAAACGAAAGTAACGGGATCCAGGATAAAGGAAGCCAGCTGTTGCCAAGCCCCTTACAACGCATTAGCCTTTCCATAATTACCTAAGGACTAAAGCACTGACTGAAGTCTCGCCTGGAGGCCCAAGCTGACAGGTAGCTGCCGCGGAGCAGCTGCTATACTATCACTGCCGCAAGCGCTTCTTTCGCGATTGCCCCAGTATTCTTCGATTCTGCTTGCTGCTACATTACACCAACCGCTCCTTCCCGTAACGCCCATAAAGGCAAAAATTTTTAAGATGATGAGCCACGACGAACGAGTAGCGAGCTTCGTCGCTGTCATGATCCGGCGTCTTTCCAGTAATGACCGACCACTCCTTCGCTGCCGATAACTCGAGATAATGCGCTGCCTAGCACGTCTGCAACGCGTATTGTGCCATAGAGTCTCCCTAATCAAGGTCGAGGCCATCGTCGACTCGCCTGGTCAGAGCTTGTGGAGCTTGCGGGTACTGTGCATCAACAGCGTTCATGGCGTCAAGAGCTTCCTTTGCAGCCTGCCTCGTAGTCTGCTTTAGCTCTACGTTCAGCTGGATCGCTGCTGCCAATCGTTCCTTCCAGAATGCCCATCTCTCCCGACTCATAGCCTTGCCTCCCTTCCATAGATCACGGTCCCGATTGAACGCAGAACGAGGTTCGACCCTGGAGTCATCACGAAGCTCTTTCCCTGCAATAACCAACCACTCCTTGGCCGCCGGCACCTCGAGATCTAATTTTGCAAGACTGTTCTCCAACGCGTTGCAAACAAGATTATATCCCCACCACAAAGATATACCATCTATATCTGCAGTAACAAGGTGCGCCTCGGCCCTAGCCCAGGAAATAAGCGTCGCGCCGACCTTATCCAGTTCTTCAGCTGTCTTTCCGTCTGTTTTCTCGGCCCAGTCGTATCCACCGGTCCACCATCTAGTGTCTGACCAGCAGATACTGAACGCAGGTAGATCCTCCCACAGCTGTCCGAAGGAACCCCCTAACCAGCGCCCTACTTTCTTACCAGTTAGATCTGCAGGTGGTAGCTCTTGAATTTCCTGGAGTAGCTCGACAATTTTAGGCACAGTCGAAGGGATATCCAGCATTGCTTGTCTGAATAGGCCCCAAAGGGCAAGAATACGATGGTCAGGAGCAGGGTCATCTTCTGTAGGCCTGGTGATCTGTTGCGCTGCTTGCTCTATAGTAGTTTCATCACGGAGATACTTCTTCAGTGCTTGCGCTTCGTCGGGGTGGACGCCGTTCCCGTATGGATCAATTTGACGTTCAAACCAGGCGTCAGTCATTCTGCTTAGGTGCGTGAGATAGAACGGTCGAGGGCCTACAATCTCCTCCAGAATTGCACGAAGTAGGATGACGGTGAATTTCAAGTGAGCAAGGTAATGTATACTGAATGACCTCTACTAAGACCGATTCCAGGAGGGTTGATTAAATAGATACTGTAAGAGTGTGAAAGGACAAGTGAACAAGGTGCAGGAATGCATCCCAAGCCCTTTCCGGTATTCGTTACACTAACGATTCCGGCCTGTCTTTCAGGCTGCTTCCGGAACCAATACACTCGGTAACCGCATCCGTCGAAGATCAATAAACGGGCTTTCAGCAGTCTGCCGCAAGGTTATGACCTCTGAGCAACCCATCACGCGATCCATATCTGGGTATCGCGAATGATATGGGGACTAAAGGTTTGGACCGCGAGCGGACGCAAGCGGGCACTCAATTGCTCCGTAGACGTAAGGCATTCCAGACCAAGTTCCGACATGGAGCAAGAGTTGAGTTTCCCAAGAGGCCCCTTCAGAAGGCTTCCCGCACCTAGATTTTGTGTACGGCTGAATATGGCAAACCCCACTTGATGCCAATTTGCGCTCCGGCAGACTCAAATAATTACTGCCTGAAAGAGACATACAAAGAAGGTGTACTGCCATGTCGATGGCCTAGGTTATGAGGAGTACTCGCGCAAGAGCTGCGAGGCCTTTGAGTTCCCACACCGCCTAGCAACTATCTCTATGTGGCCGCTGCGGCAAATCCGCTACAGTGCGATCTTGAGCACAGAGTATTCCTTGCGCTTTCAACGGCTTGGTAAACAGGTATAATAGAAGAGAGAATGTCCGCTGGTAAGATCGGTTGTATCCCCGACGTAGATGTGTGCGAGCCTTACTCGTCTTCTGCCGTGCTATGCACAATATCCTCCTCAAGCCACATAGGGATAGGCCTTGCCGAGGCGTTTCGGGAGATTCCTCGTGCATGGACACGATTGCAACAATTTTGAAAAGCTTGACCCTGCTCTCACACGAGAGCGTCTCAGTGTCAATCACTCCGGAACGCTTGGTATGATGCCGCGTCCACAGTTCAGGCGTTTGTGGGTTATCGGCCGATGAACGCAGTTTTTGCACGCAGACTGGTCCGACCTTGTCCGAGATGGATCGAAAGCATCAGAACCAAAAGCTGCTCGCATCGAAATGATGGAGTTGCCAAAGCGTGCATAAAATCGAAGGGCCTAAGGCTCGAAAATTAAGTCGACCGCCATTTTCCTGCGTCAACTGTTGTCTTCTTCGTCAAACTGTTTTTCCCCGTTTGCTTCAGCTTCAAAGAGTATCAAAGCGAAGCGCAAACAGAGACTGGATTTCAATGGTTTGATATTGTCTCTGAGACATGCAATAAGACTGTCTAAGTCACTCAATGGAGCACATATGTGAGACACTCAAAATGAAAATGCTTGCGCCGCTTAATGGCGTGCGACAACATTGCCACAACATTCTTTGTTCGTTAGTGCTACCCTGTTAGACCTGCACTCTCTTTGCAAGAGATAAGTAGGAAGGATGAAGCCCTTTGAAAGTCTCTCAGTTAAACAGAAACTCATTATCCTCAGAACCCCTGCTGTTAACCGTGATTCTTTCGACATCTACTACTCCCAAACTCCCATCCACATATTGGTGCGCTACAACGCTCAGAACCCTCGTTGAAGACATGAGGCTTTCCGGTACCATCTTTTGTGTACTGCTTCTCGCAGCATTCAGCCTCTCACAGTCCAGTCAGCGTATTGATCCGGAGGAGAGACATGTGACAGTTCTGGATGCTCCCACGATGAGTTTCAAGTGCGGTAAGTTCGACCCGTCTATGTAGATCTCAACATCCATAACCATGTATAGGAGGCCGCAGACGCATTCGACGAAGAAGCGGTACCAAGCGCGGTCGACGTAGAGGTGGTGCCAAACGCAACAGACGTACAGGCGGTAACCAGGAGGAGCGAGAGTCACCGGCCTGCATATATACGTCGACAGACATCTACAGGGCGATCCAGTGGGGCACCTTACTGGAAGATGCCGGGCAAACACGTGGCTGTACAGTCCGCTACATTCTGGGATTAAAAGTAAAACGCTAACCTATACAGATGGTAAACACCCAAAACGTTTCAATAATATGGAAGGATTTGCTCTAGGGGAAAAGTGTAAGGGATGGGAAGTAGACCTGAAGGAATATCCGCTTCTACTAGGTGGGTATTACAACGGTGGATCTACAGGCGACGATCCCGGGCCTGACAGAGTCATCTACATGCTTCCAAAGGGGAGACAGACTTAGAGAACACTCAACCACAGGCTACGTTTTGTGGCGTACTATCACACGAAGGCGCGCGGATACGGAATGGATTTGTCCTTGCCCAAGACTACTGGAAGGACCCATGGTCGGCCGCGGTGGAACCAGCTTGTAGAGTGCCGGTCGGAGCTATCCTAGGTTTCGGCTGTTTCCGGTCGAACAACTGGGCTGCGATATCGCCAACTGCTGGCGCTCATGAAGGTCAGGACGGTTTGGGGTGGATCGATTAGACATTAAATTGGCAGTAGCTGTGGCATTTCTTTCGTAGGTTGTCAAGCATCGCTGTTGCTGGCAGGAGCTGTTGTATAGCTATCCGACTTTTCATATGCCGCTTCGCGAACGCATTGACTCTCATCTCTCCTTTCCATGCACGGCGACACGGTAGAACTTGAGTAGCTATGGCGGGTCGCACAGGGGCTCCTCCTCATAATGGGTCTCCTGTTCATGACCAGTGCGGTTGAACATCCAATGTCAATAAACCAAAAGACGAGGCGCCGTTGAGAGTAGAACTTATCCCGACGAACGTCTGGCGCCTGCAAGCGAAAGTCCTGCCAATCAGGCGCGCGCCTAACTCCATGTCACGCGGCTGGCAAAAGCGGTGAGCACAAACATATCAATCAGCGGCGCGTAACAAAGCAAGAGGTCGGGTTTTTGAATATCTTATCAAGTAAACCGATCACCTATCGTTGTGCGATAGTCGTGGACTTTTACTCGCACGGCGAGTCTGCCTTCCAAGCTACCCCTACACCTCTTGGGGCGATTGGTACAGTAGCAGCATGTGATGTACCCGAATTCTCCGCTAAGATAATGTCCACTTGTTAGAGCGCCAGCGTGCTCCGCTATATGTTAGCGAAGGTCATCGTTCAAGAAGACCTTGATACTTGTATCGGCAAGTTGCCACCGGGGTGATGCTGGGTTTAGCGTAGCAATACCTCGAACCGGCACATGCGTTTCACATCAACCGTCTTCCAGCGCAGACAAATTCACAGACGGTAGTGATGACGACCATGTGGCGGAATACATGTCTGGGTTCGGCAAAGTGAAATACATAGCCGGAGGCCGACGGACCTTTGAGGCGTTTAGAGACTAGAAGTGAGGTGCGTCCAACCGAGAATCACCAGCAGTCTTATGCACGGTCAGTGAAACGTTCACACATGCGAGTGCTGGTGAAGGGGCGGCTCTATGCCTTCGAAAGGGTGATCGAGGCCTCAATAGGCTTTGACAGGATCTAGATTCAGGTTGCCACAACAAGACATTTTAAGTTGTTGGCGTGTGCTTTGGTGAACAGAGGTGATCACGTATTGGTTGTCTTTACATGCTCCTCTGACTTGAGTCCAAGCAAGGAGATCTGGCTCTGAACGGAAAGGAGATTGCTTACTGCTTGACAGCAAGCATAGATGATGGCGAGAGAACAGGCACGGGGAAATACCTAGCGCCCTGCGATAGAAGCCTGTATGAGCTCACAAGAGGGTGGCTCATCCAGATGAGAGCACGCCTGGCCTCGAAGGTTTTTAGATTCTTGATCTTCTTACGTCGGCTAGAAATCTTCGTTGAGTTGGGTTGGTCTTGTGTCAGCTACAAAGGTCGCATGTTCAGGTGTTTTGCGCTGCTTCGCACACAGGATTAGGGCAGTCATTCCCCTTCAGGCTCAGTGTCTTCTGGAGCCTTCGCAGTCGATCGAGTAGTAGTCCTACAGGATATTGGACTAGGCGCGAAGTTTCCTTGATGTGGTGAGATGTGGGTGGGGGAGGTGCGTTGGGATGTCACTGGATCGGGTACAATGTCAAGTAGAGATCTTGACTGAGGCGTCCTTTGCCATGTTGCTGCTCACAGTACCAGTATCCCTGAAGAGGATATATAATGACATGGAATATCCGGAGTACCTGTATGAGAGCGTCGACGGGTTGGGCGAAGTCTGAAGTTGCGGCCGTTGTCGGGCGGTTCGCCCTGATCGGAGCAGATTCTAGGCGACTATGTGACAGTTAAATTTCGCGGGCATAACTTCGCCGACATCAAGTTGTCGGTATCTGATTGTACAGGCGGTGTTCCATATAGTGGTATACGAGCGTCAAGGTAAAAGTACCCGTTTTGGGCTTCCGTAAACAGGGCTAGAAAGGTCATCAAGGAAATATACCTTTCCAGCTCCAACCATGACAAGTCAAGACCGGGTTATCAGTTGAGCATTAGGTATTGCATTCTCACACCATCGCCGTTCAGAGATAATCAAAGCCAAGTAATCGAGGGGACTGGAGCATTAGAGGGTTTTTGCAAAGGCGAGGGCGAGTTGAAGTCGAGTCAGCCACACGTCGAGTTCTAGCCTGATTGGGTATCGCGCACTGCTAGGCCGCAACAGGCAATTCTCAGACCCCTCACAGACCACCAATCGGAAGGGGAGCAGCGCAAGTCACGTGCAATCACGTGCAGTCACGTGTAGCCGCAAGCGCGTACTTGTAATCACGTGCCTAGCAGCCCCCCTTATACCCAGCCACGCTCATCCACTGCGCTGACGCTTTGCATGGGTATAAACTGTAAGCGCACAAAGGCTATATCTTGATTGGCTGCTGTGTGTAGGGCTGTAGTAAAATTACCTATTTAGGTAATCGACCTCAACTGTAACGGACGTCTTTTAACTGTAGTGGACGTCTTTTGCCTCATCCTGTTTAAGTTAGAACTCGACATGAGGCGTTATGTGGCGTCGCCGAAGAAGCACCGAAATTACCGGAACAGGCAATCGACTTCGAATCGACTTCAACTCGACGTCGAAAAGTGCGTTGCAAAAACCCTCTATTGAGGCCTTGCGGGAGCGTATACTGGAGAGGCAGCTATGATACCGACTTATCGACAATGTACTAGCATACACTTCCGGCCCTTGGAAGATTTCGTTAACAGCGGGGTTTTGTGTTTTACGCACCGTGGGATTCCTCGACATCTTCAGCCCTCGACGTTCGCAGTGAACAAGGGATCTGCTTGAAGGACTGCGATTGTTAATCTAAAGTATTATGGAGTCTGAGCCCGAACCGAGACTGAAGAAACTTCTGTCCCATACTAAGTAAAACAAAGCTGAAGAGAAAATTGAGAGAAAAAGCAGAACGCAGTAGGACGGGTGTTGCCGACCTCTTTGCAATGCATTGAACCATCCATATCCACAGACCACAGACTCGGCGAAAGTCCTGCCTGGAGGTCAAAGCTGACAGGCAAGTAGCTGGTCGTGAAGCTATTGATCTATAGCAATCATGGCCTCGAGCGCGTCTTTCGCCGCCTTCCTGGTAACCTCCTTCAACTGCGCATCCTGCTGGATTGACATCAACCGCTCCTTCCAGAAATCCCATTTCTCACGGCTCATGACCCTATCCCCCTTCCAGAGATCATGGTCCTCATTAAATCCGTAAGGAGGTTCGTCGGTGTCATCTCGAAGCCTCTTCCCTGCAATGACCAACCACTCCTTCGCTGCTGGCACTTCAACATCTAGAGCCGCCCGACTTGTTTCCAAGGCGTCGCAAACCATCGCATATCCCCACCATAAGGACACAATATCAAGGTCCGTAACTATCATTTGCGCTTCAGCGCTAGCATAGTTTCGAAGCTTGGCGCTTGTCGCATCTAAGTCTTCAGATGTTCTCTTCTCTTTATTTCTGTTCCAGTCGCGCGATCGAATCCACCATCTCGTGTCTCTCCAACAGTTGTGAAATGCCGGCAAATCACGCCACAGCTCCCCAAATCCGTTTAGCCAAGGCTCCTTATTCTTGTTGGTTAGGTCAGGTGGCGGTAGCTTCTTCATCTGCTGAAGGAGCTTGATAATCTTAGGCAGAGCAGAAGGAATCTCTACCATCGCTTCTTCTAACAAGCGCCATAGGCGAGGGAGCTCGTCCCCAGGATTAGGGTCATTTTCTATAGGCCTAGTGATTTGGCGTGCGGCTTGCTCTATAGTAATCTCTTCTCGCAGATATCTCTTCAACGCCCAGGCCTCATCAGGGTGGACGCCGTCTTCCCCACTTCCATTCCCATACGGATCAATCTGGTAGTCGAACCAGGTGTCGGACATTCCGCGCGTACGTTGCCGATGAACCTGGAAATTCGTAGAAGCCTTCGAGGTATGCAAACTAGGATGAGTGCTGACCCTGAGGGAGGACTGTTCGATACTAAGGATGACTTCACCGAGGTGTACTTCCAGAGCATGTTGCAATTTGTAGGCTCCTTGTAGGATTGCAAACTGTAGTACAACAAGGTGCAGGAATGCAGCCCAAGCCCTTTCCGGTGTCATGTACATAACGATTCCGGCATTCATCGAAGGTCCTTTCCGAAACCAGTACACTCAAGGCCGCATCCGTTTTGAGTTCAAAGTACTTGACATCTGATTAAATGTTCGTTTTGGGAGCACTAAACTCAGGGCGTAGGATATTTGGCCCACAGGTTCGCGGCCCGCCTGGACGAAACCGGGATCACACTGCAGAGCATTGTTCTTGCGCAATTTGACATAGAGTGAGATCCGACAAGGGCCAAAGCACTGGGCACGAGGCTTGATGAGCGAACCGTTAACCACCATTGTTACTGTACTTCGTTTCGGCAAGAATTTATGCGAGTCGATGTCCTAGGACGACGACGCATTAGGGTACTGGGCAGCGGAGGCCTATAACATAGTGGGAAAATGTATGCATCAAGTATTGCGCTCACCGTAACGAGCTGCGGGACAGTCTCTATTGACGAGTTGCTATTGCATTGTCTCCTCAGTGCGGCGTCTCTGACACAGTTCCTGTTCCACCGTTTCAAGCAAAGAGTTTCCCATACACTTTCAGTCGCGTTAGGCGATGGGTGCACTAGAAGCGCGGATGTTGCCTTATTAGACTCCCCCTATTCGTGATGCACGTCCAAGCGAGCCTTACTCATCTTCTATCGTAATACTCAGGGGTTTCTCAGGAGGAACTGTAGGACCAAGCCTTACCGCGAGTTTGAAATTCCCACCCCATGTCTGTGGTTGCAGCATCGCTAGAAGCCATGCTCAAGCTGCCACTCCAGCACGCTCAGCGTTACCAGCCGCTGTGAAGTTCGTTCTTCTGCTTAAGCAGCTGTCCCGCGTCAACGCTCCGGCTTCTCCACGACTCCGTGGGAGTCGCCAGGACCCTGGGTTTCCTCTGTCGGAAAAGATGAGTTACCAAGAGACCTTGCGACTGCGCAGCGAAAGACCTAAGGAAGTGGTCTCAAGGAATGGACAGGTTCACCAGCCTTCATTTTTTTGTCTTTCTTGTCCAATGCTTTGTTACCGCATGTTTCATTTTCAAAGAGTATAAAAGCAAACACGGACTGGACAAAGCTATGAGTATACTCTGTAACATGTCTAAGACATGCATGGCCCCTGTATGTCTAAGACAATTAACGGGATGTCTGTCAGAGGCAGTCAATGCCGCGATCATATCCTTTGTTCTCTGATGGCACTCTGCTACTCCTGAAATCGTCTTCTGAATGATAAATAGCACGGACAGCGTTCGATGCTAGACTTCGCAGAAGCAGAAACCTACCGTTCTCAGACCCCCATCCATCCTGTATCTTGAGAGCGCTTGTACTCTGGGCTAGACTATGATCACTTCCATTGGACTTCTCATGACTTCATTCCTTACTGTATTCAATCCCTTACCCGCCGATCCAGAGCAGCGCTTTGTCACTATATTGGGTAACCCTGAGACAGACTTCACGTGCAGTAAGTTCAGCTCGCCGTTTACCTGCGGTTATTGGCACAAATTCGATTCGGCTAACCGGAAGTCAGACGAGACGGTTTACACCCATCTAGACGTCAATGCCGCGATTCGATGGGGCACCCTGCTGGATGATGCCGAGCAAACACGGGGCGGTACGAAAGCCCTGTCCATTGTCAGATACAAAGCAAGTATACTAATCAAAACAGAGGGTCAATATCCACACCAGTACCGCAACGATGAAAATTTCGATCTCCCGGACATATGCAAGCAGGGCGATCCAAATATGAGGGAGTATCCACTCATCAAAGACGGGCCATATAACGGAGGACGTCGAAATGGGAAAGCGCAAAGCGTCAGAGTGGTGTACTGGCACAGTAAAGACGAAAAGGATCCAAACGGCAATCCACAATCCACCTTTTGCGGCGTCATAGTACATCCGAAAAAGGGCAGCAAAAAGTTCGTTCGTTGCAGAGAACATCCGAAGGACCATTCCTCGGTGGCAACACTATCCGTGGGGTTCCCGGGCCAGGGTATCTTGAAATTTGGACCTATCGGGACGGTTGCTTGGGTATAGCAGTTCAAGGGCGCTGTCGGTCTTGAGGTCTTCTAGGGATGTCGTAGCATTCTTGAACGTGTAGAGCGTCTTCACAACTCAGACTTTTACCGCAGCGCTGATTATCTGACGGACCTTTATCCTGTGCAAGCTCTTTTTAAAACGTTCAAGTCAGACTCACATAACAACGGGTTGTTATAGTTGGTATACCAAACAGCACTCAGATTCTTCAGCTCTCTAGAACGGAGACAGTGCAATCAATATGGTCCACCTAATAACCCGTTTCAGACAGCAGTCGTAATAGTCAAGTGGCTTGACAGCCGTAGAGTCCGACATTGTAGACGCTTATAAAGCATACCGTACCTTACTGCTTTTAGGGCACTGCTTCGTTGGCGAACCCTTTTCAGGACTCCAGCTTAACGTCAAAGAAAACCGCGGAGCACGGCTGCTTAGTCAGCCGCCAACGTCCGTGTTAGGGTAGCAGAAAACCAGCAGAGTGCCACGTGAGTCCCACTGGCAGGTTAACGGTTGTTCTTCCACTTCTTCGCCCTTGAGTGCGGTGACATACTCCTGCACACTGGAATGACAAAGGCGTGGTTCAACAGCTTTAGTTCAATCTGCCTGATATGTCGACTAAGTATCCTTGCTCTATCTCAGTGTGGCGCACACCTGCCACGAAGCGCAAATGGAGAGATCAGAAGGGCATTTTCAGTTTCCTCGCTTCGAATCAGTAGAAGAAAGTACAATGCGGGAACAATCGGACATGGTGTTTCTCCCGTAAATTATTCGAAAAGCCTTGGCCGCCGAAAGCGGATGAGTACGCTTGATGCCACTCGTAAATCGACTCCCGCGCAAATACCACCCGAGGAAGCAGCAAGATCCGCACGACAGACATTTGGGGATCGTTTGCCCCCAGGGTGCTTGTCTGAGCAAGCATATAATGTTTACGAGAGGCTCTATGAACCGCCGTTGCAGGGGCAGGTGTATATAGCAGATACCTCGGTGACCACTACATCTAAAAACAAAGAGAAGACAAGCAATGTGCTTTTCTGGCCAGGAGAGAATGGGGAATTAGAAGAAGTGCACTCGTTCCATCCGTCTGCTGCAATCACTGGCCAGGATGAGGCACAAGCCATGCGGCAAGAACAGGCAGTTGCGGAAGAGGATGATATTTCAGAGGATGATATTTCAGAGGCTGAAGAGGAGGGTTTCGCAGGCGAAGACCCGGATGGTGCTTCTTTTGACACCGATGCGGACTTCATGCGAGTGCATCCTCTGACCATGGCAGGTCGATTTGCAACGTCTCCTACTACCATACAATTACCCAGAACCACCTTCGTCGAACCCATTTCAGAGATTCTCGCTGGCGGCCACCGCCCGAATAAGCATCTCTCCGAAGCAGCCCAAAGGACCTTTGGCGGGCCTGGACTGCCCTATTCCGTTGCGACACCGAAGTCCCGAGGTGGTCTCGAGCAGAAGCCCATCTCACTTCAGGCTGGTGAGAGTCAGATGACAGAAATGGAGGCGGATGTCTACATCGCGTCTGTCATGCCAGGAATGTATGCTTCTGTCATGAGTGCTATTGTTGAAGTACGGAAGAGGCTTGGCTCCGCGTGGCTCCAAAACCTTTTACACAGGGAAGGAGGACCTCAGATCCTGGATGCTGGTGCTGGTGGTGCAGCTGTCGCTGCGTGGCGCGAAGTCTTGCAAGCGGAATGGCAAAGGATGCACGAGAACACTCCAGCAGACCCGTCAATTCCGTTCGGGAAAGCAACTATTCTGACTGGTTCTTCCCCTCTACGGCACCGATCCAGCCGGCTCTTTGATAATACAACATTTCTACCACGGCTACCAGACTATGTCAATGTGGCCGAACAGACAGGGGGCCAGCAGAGAAAGCTATACGATGTCATCATCGCTCCACATACGCTGTTGCAGTTGCATGAGGAATATCTCCGCAAGCTGCAAGTGCAAACTCTGTGGTCTCTTCTACGGCCCGATGGAGGAGTCCTCATCCTTATCGAGAAAGGCCTCCCCCGAGGGTTTGAGGCGATTGCCGCTGCGAGGAAGATGTTACTCGACACTCATCTGTCTTCGCCAGGTAAACCGGAAGCGTTGCAGCCTCTCACTAAATCATCGAGCCCACCGAACGACACTGGCATGATCATTGCCCCCTGCACAAACCACGAGAACTGTCCAATGTACACAACGTCGGGAGTCAGTAAGGGCAGGAAGGACTTTTGTCATTTCTCACAGCGTTACATTCGTCCACCGTATCTCCAACGCATCCTCAACGCCACGGACCGAAATCACGAAGATGTCAAATTCAGCTACGTAGCTGTGCAGCGTGGTAAGGATCAACGCCGATCAGAAGGACTCAGCCAAGGACAGAAAGCCACAGATGCCGCTTTCGCCGGCTTTGAAGCAGAGGTAAACGCTATTGACGCGTCAAGTTCATCGACATCATCGGTGAACACGCTTAGTCTCCCCCGCGCTGTGTGGCCACCAATCAAGCGCCGCGGTCATGTTATCCTTGATCTTTGCACTCCCGCTGGTAAGCTTGAACGCTGGACAGTGCCAAGAAGCTTCAGCAAGCAAGCGTTTCGAGATGCGAGGAAGAGTCAGTGGGGAGATTTATGGGCTTTGGGTGCGAAAACCAGGACCAAGAGGAATGTGAGACTAGGCGAGAACGAGAAGGAGCTGGCCAAGGAAGCAAAGCAGAAGAGAAGAAGACACAATGTCGCTCTAGTTTAGCATACCAGGTAGCATATAGATGATGTGATCATAAGTCGTCAATGAACTGATTGACCCTCGTCAACATCTTACCCCACTGATTCATGCTTTGATTGTATGATATACCGAATGACTCACGACCTTCACAATTTATTCCAACATCTTCTTGACCATCCAATCGATCATTGAGGAACACAAACCGAGCACCACGGGCTTCGACGGAATTAATATGTACTCCAGTCATTTACGGCGAGTGATGGATGACTTATAGTCCTTTCCTTGCGCTGCAAGTACCCTACCACGCTCTCACATTCTTCGTAAAGGGCGCCACTTCGACTCGTTGCTCTCACAATGGCCTCTAACCAAGAAGCAAATCACACCTCGCTGCCCGAAAGGGCTGCAGAAGTACCATCCACCGACGCAGCCCCGTCGAAGAACGCATTGAAGAAAGCCGCCAAAGAGCGCGAAAAGGCCGAAAAAGCAGCCAAACGTAAAGCAGAAGAAGAGAAGCAGAAGCAAGAATCTGCTGCCAATGATGTCTCTGCCGACGACTATGGCGAGCTACCAATGGTTGGCTCGCCGGATTATAAAGCCCCTAATCTTGGCGTCAAGCGGACAACACTGAGGGAATTGGCTCCTAAATATCAGGACACGAACTTCTCGGAAGAGGAAGGAGGGCCCGAGGTTGCGTTCTCCGCTGTAGCAGAGAATGCACGGGTACAATCTGCGAAGCTGGCGTTTCTGGTGCTGGGGAAGGGGATGTACAGCATACAAGCCGTGGTGGCAGCCAGCGAGACGCTGAGCCGGCAGATGGTCAAATTCGCAGGGAGCATACCAGCACAGTCGTCCGTGTTAGTGCAGGGAGTGGTCAAGAAGCCGAAGGAGGACATCAAGAGTGCTACAATTTCGAGCTTGGAAATACACATCAAGAAGATATACATCGAGGCGAAAGCAGAGTCGCCGCTCCCAATACAAGTCGAAGACTGCGAGAGGCCGATACCAGCGGAGGGCGCAGAAGCAGCGCAGCAAGAGAAGATAGAAGAAGAAGATGCCGGCAAACCGATCGTCTCACTCGCAACGCGGCTAAACAACCGAACAATCGACCTCTCCGCCCGCGTCAACCAGGCAATCTTCAAAATAAAGTCCAAAACCGCCAAGCTATTCATGGACTTCCTCGACGACCGCGGCTTCATCATGATCCACACGCCCAAGATGATGGGCGCCTCCACCGAAGGCGGCTCCTCCGTCTTCGAACTCAGATACTTCGAGCGGCGAGCGTACCTCGCGCAATCCCCGCAGCTGCACAAGCAAGCCGCCATCCAAGCGCACTGGCCCGGTGTATACGAAGTTGGACCAGTGTTTAGGGCCGAGAATAGCAATACGGCGAGGCATTTGACGGAGTTTGTGGGGCTGGATATGGAGATGGAGTTTGAGGAGGATTATCACGAGGTTGTGGATACGCTGGAGGAGCTGATGCTGCATATTTTTGCGGGGTTGAGGGAGATGTGTGGTAAGGAGACGGAGTTGGTGAGGAGGGTGTATGGGGTGGAGGATTTTAGGATCCTGGAGAGTGGGAAGACGCCGAGGATTTTGTTCGTGCAGGGGATTAGGATGTTGAGGGAGGCAGGGGCGAAGAAGGAAAATGGGGAGGAGATTTCGGAATATGAAGACCTCACGTAAGGACAACAGCTTTGTGCGTTGGGGGAGATATCTGATGTGTTAACTACAGCACCGCCCACGAAAAGCTCCTCGGCCGCCTGGTTCTCGAGAAGTACAACACGGACTTCTACATCCTCGACCAGTTCCCCCTCTCCGCCCGCCCCTTCTACACTATGCCCTCCTCCTCTC